>PVJS01000371.1:0-136176 GCA_004027185.1 Glis glis
CTACACCCCCAGCCCTATTTTTTATTCTTTATTTTGAAACAGGGTCTAAGTTGCAGAGGGCCTCACTAAGTAGCTGAGACTGGCTGTGAACCTGTGATCCTCCTATCTCTGTCTCCCAGTACTTGGCTACTGGGATTACAAGTACGTGCCGCCATGCCCAGCTTGTTCTTCTTTTAAGAAGCTGCCAGAAAGGCTCAAGGTATGTAGACCAAGGAAACCAAGGGAAATCAATGGATTTTATTATTTAAATTAATAACTAATGCATCTTATTACTATGAGTAAAATGACTAAATAGTGTATGTTTGTCAATCAAATGATAGAAATATACAGTTCAATAATGGAATATCTCAGCTGGCAGTGATGTTAGAGATTTCTTAATGCAACCCCTCGTCTTGCAGAGGAGAAATTTTTATCTCAAATGAAGAGAAATGATTTGCCCAAGGCCATATGAATTAGTGGTATGGAATGAATTAGGACCCAGTGCCCAGTGCCACATCTGATAAATCACATTAGGAGCCTTTAAGTGTGACTGAGAAGTTAAGTGGTGGGTAAGTGTTTGCCCTCCTTTCTAAATGTCCCTAGTGGCCTGTGTTACCCAAACAGCCATACAGCTGAATGGGGAGTTTGACAAAAAGGAGCAAATACTAGCCTTGGACTCTTGCTGCTCATTGATCTTCTTTATGCTTTAGGTGACAGAAAGCTATCGACCGTTCCTTCACAGACTGGGGAACTAAATGTAGAAAGATGGAAGGGCATGTACAAGGTCAAGGAAATGCCTTCTGGTGATTGCTACCTGACTATTTACAAAACTCATCCATCCTCCTCCTCACCGCCCTGAGGAATGGGTAGTATGACTTGGAGTCTGTATTTGGGGAAATTGAGCTTTCGAGAGTTAAGGCCCCATATAAAAAATGGCCCCATATCCACACAGCTAGCAAGTGGGAGTATTTGTAAGAAGAGCCAAATTCTACATGAGTGGAAAGAAACTGACCTACAAGAACAGAGACATTTCACAGGAGCCCACCGGTGGGCCAGGTCAACCACAGGGCCTGGTATAAGCTAGAAATTCAGTAGTTGAGGAACAAATTGAATGAGCAGGGGGGCAGCTGTGTTCAGCAGCCTCCTATGTGGGGCATGCCATGTACATCTGTCTGGAGCACGGATTAATCAGGCCTCAAGACACATAGTTGGCAACCAGTGAGTACGATTTTATAATACATGTTGACTGCTGTTGCTTTAGTGTTCTTGGTGCTGCAAATCTCAGAGTCTCTCAGATATTTCTTTTGTCTTCTTAAAAATCCACTTTGACACATGCCCACATGTTTTTTATGCTCAGCCCGAACATATGTCATTTATAAACCATCAGCTTGCACACACACACTGACTTCCTGGGAGCTGGGGAGCCTGACTTTATAGCAATCGCAGTCTATGGAGACAGGCCAGGGATGGTAGATTTTGCACTGAGAAAACTGTTAAAAAAAAACTCAGTGTGCAAAATCAGATAACTCAAAGGTATTTTTGCATTCTGTTGAAGAATTAACTGCAAATTTCCTCGAGATTATTGAATATGCATCATACAAGTTTCCATTCCAAAAAATTGCTTAGTGTTTTGGGTGTACATAGATGGGTACTAGCAGAGAAAACATGTGACTCTCTGAGATGAGAATCGGAGGATCGGCTTGGGAACCTCATCAATGCAAGGCAAACGTAATTAAGTTTTGTCAGGTATTTAAGGTATGATAGCATTTAGAAGTGCTTTTATGTATTCCTTACACAAAGGCTAACACTTTAATGAACCTACTATGTGCTATTACATTTTGAACATTTTTATGTCACTTGATTCTCACAACTACCCTGTGAAGTATATACATATGATTATACTCTCTGTGTTAAAATGTAGAAACTGAGGCACATAGGTTTCAAGTAATTTGTATAAGACCATACAGCTAGGAATCGATAGGTCAGAATTTATACCCATGGTTCTAGGGTATAATTTATATCTGTGACAAGCCTGGAAAATGTGTTGTATTATTACCATTCAACAGAAGAGAGAATAAACCCCCAAAAAGTAAAGTCACTTCGCCAAGGTCACATGACCAACTAGTGGTAGGACTGGAACCCAAGACTGACCTCAAGGCCAGTGCTCTTCCCATGGGTAGGGTTTCAAGGACAGCCCCTGGGAGGGTGGCAGGGGGAACTCCCTTCTTTGTGCAGGGGGTTTCCAGTCTGCCAGAGGCAAGGGAGCCTCCACTGGGATTGTCCCAGCAGTGTCAGGGAGTTGGCCCCAGGCCACTTGTTTGAGGTAGATGAAGAAGAAACAAAAAGCAGTGATGGAGAAAAACATGTTGTCTTTTGTCTCCAGCAGGCAGCTGGCAAAGCATTGACCTTTACACACTTCAAAGGAGGCATTTGCCCGACACACATAGACTCTGCCTTCTGGAGACTGGAAAATGTTGATTGCTGCTCTTTAGCTCTGCCCTGGCCTGTGATGAATAATAGTCATGACCACTATTTATTTGGTCCAGCTATGTGCCAGATGTTCAGCTCATCTCCATATGACTTTGAGCCTCCACAAGTGCCCCTTTGAAGGAGGCAGCATGGTTCTTTTGTAGATGAAGAGATGGGGATCCTGAGAGGGGAAGTGACTTACCCAGGGTCACATCTAACTAGTACGAGGCAGGGCCAAGAATCTTCTCCTTGCTCCTTGTTGCCTCAAACACTCAGGTCCAAAATGGAACTTCTGTTCTGCACCCATCTGCTCACAGAACTCCCTCTCTCAGGCATGGTGATTCTGTCCTTCGAGTAGCTCAGGTGAAAAGCTTCGAATCACCTTCTCCTTTTTTCTGTTTCTTACCCTCTACATCCAACCCGGCAGGAAGTTCCAGATCCTGACAAGCCTCACTTCTCACACTGCCACCTCCCTGGTCAAAGTCCCCATCACCTCTTGTCTTGAGGAAGTTCCTAACAGGTGTAGCTGCATCTACCATTGCTTTCCAACAGCCCATTCCTAACACAGGCTCCACAGTGTTACTGTCAAAACAGAAGTCAAATCGGGAGTCTACTGCCAATGGCTCTCTAGTTCCCCAGAGAGGAAGGCAAGGTCCTGACAATAGTCCACACGGCCCAGGAAAGGCTACCTCTCCCATACCCTCTGACCTCTCCTGCCTCATCTCCTCTTCTCTTTCTCCTTTGTGCACTCCACTCCACCATGTAGACCAGCTTACCATGGCCCTCACAAGCAGGATGCTTCCAGCTCAGGAACTCAGCACTGGATGTTCCCTTTGTCTACAACATTCTCACCCCAGGGACTTGCAAAGTTCACTCCCCACTTCCTTCAGGTTTTTATGCCGATGTCATCCTCTCGGTAAGGTCTACCCCAACTGCTTCTACTTAAAATTGCCATCCTCCTTCCTGAAATGCCCGGCCTCGGTTAGGACACTCTGTTTCCCATACTCTTTACCGCTCAGCATCATCCAACTTATTATACATTGCATTGCTTATCTTTTCTCTTTAGATCTAGAAGTTTATCTATTTGTTTTTAAACTGTTTATTAATGCATCCTAATTGTACATAATGGTGAGATTCCTAATGGTGCATTCATATATGCACATGACGTAATTTGGTCTGTTTCCTTCCATACCTCCCTCCCCAGTCCTTCCTCCCCCTCAACCCTTCCACTCCTCTACTGTTCTCTCCCATTTTCATGAGCTCCCTTTTCTTCCTTTTTTCTCTGTAGCTTCCACACTTGAGATAAAATACGCAGTCCTTGGTTTCTGATTCTGGTTTATATACTTAGCATGATGTTCACC
The DNA here is from genome assembly GCA_004027185.1 of Glis glis. Lineage (NCBI taxonomy): Eukaryota > Metazoa > Chordata > Mammalia > Rodentia > Gliridae > Glis > Glis glis. The sequence continues at coordinate 3,810 of PVJS01000371.1, forward strand.
AGTTCCAACTACTTTCCTGAAAATGACATAATTTTGTCCATCTTTATGGCTGAGTAAAATTCCATTGTGTGTTTATACCACACTTTCTTTATCCATTCATCTGTTGAAGGTTATCTAGGATGGTTTCATAACTTGGCTATTGTGAATCAGGCTTCTATAAACATGGGTGTGCATGTATCATTGTGGTATTCTGACTTCCTTTTGAATAAATACCAAGAAGTGGTACAGCTGGGTCATATGGTGGTAGCATTTCTAGTCTTTTGAGGAACCTCCATACTGGTCTCCATAGTGGCTCTACTAATTGACAATCTGACCAACAGTGCATGAGTGTTTTTTCCCCCATGTCTTTGCCAGCATTTATTATTACTTGTATTCTTGATATTCAAAAACTGCATGATATACTACAAACACACCCAATAGAATATAAGTCCCAAAAGGGAAGGGATTTTGTCTGTCTGATTTGTCATTGTTTTCCCAACATCGATAGCAATTCCTAGTACCTCATAAATATTCACAAAATAAGTAACATGAATTGGTGAATGTAAGTTAAATGAATGAGTGAATGAATGAATGGAGAAGGCCCTTTCTCTACCCTAGGGAGAGAAGAAACTCAAGGGGATAAAGTGCTCATATGTAAGGAGGTGTCCTTGGATGGAAAGCCTCCCTCCCAGCACTGAACGCTCAGGCCCTGCTCCGTCCCGGGCACCCCGCTTCCTCATGTCGGGAGATCTGAGACAGAGGAGGACATGCTAGAGACTCCGTGGATGGCATAGATACCTGAGCATGCAAAGGAAGCAAGATCAGCTCACCCTGGTGCCAGCTGGGCCAGGTTCTGCCCTGCCTATCAATGTCAAAGTCCTCCCATTAGCACGTGGTTGCAAGTCAGAGGGACCAGCATATCAGGCAGCATAGCACTTGTTCTAAGGAAGGAATCCTTTCCTGATGATCAGGGCTTTCCTTTAGACTTTAAAAGTGAAATCCCGCGGGGCGTGGTGGCACACACTTGTACTTCCAGTACTCGGGAGGCCGAGACAGTAGGATTGCAGGTTTGCGGCCAGCCTCAGCTACTTAGTGAGACCCTTCGCAACTTAGGGAGACCCTGTTTCAAAATAAAGAATAAAAAAAAAAACAGGGTTGGGAGTGTAGCTCGGAGGTAGAATGCCCCTGGGTTCACTATTTTAAGATATGTGGAGTAGGGATATTTAGATTCCACCAAAAGTTTACAGAGGATACCAAATTGTGCTTTATGATGCAGTTTTCTGTAAAGCTCTGGGACCCCTCTTTTATAGGTAGCTACCAGAACTTCAGGTATGGCTTGGGTGATAGCTATTTCTTTGCTCTCAGCTACTCAGACATTATTAAGACCCTCAACAATTTCACCAGAGGCATTGAAATTCCTGCCAAGAACTCCTTTCCAAAATCCCATCTACATAGTTTGTAGATTGACATTAAAAGGATTGTTTCTTGGGGGGGAATGATCTGATTTGGGCCACTGTTCACCTGAGAAGACAGGAGACAAGTCTGACTCACGGGGTGGGCTTTGGGAAAAAAAGCACATCTTACTGTTTTGTTCCAAAACTCCTGCCAGAAGAAGCAGCTGTGGAAAAACAGGAAGAGCCTTGGACCTGGAGCCAGGGAACCTGCATGTGGGTCCAAGTCTGGCCTCTTCTTTGCTGTGTGTCCTTAGGCAAGTCAGTTCTCCTCTCTGAAACTTGGTCCACTGCTCTGGAAAGGAAGGCTCATAATACCAACCCTCCGTGGCTGCCTCAGTAGATCACTCGGAAGTTCTCTGTAAACTATAAAGTTCTGTTTAAAACATTACGGGATTTTATGCCTCTAGTAAACATAGATGCTGCTCCGTGGGTTGGTGGGAGGATGATCCAGGATAGCTCAGAGGGGAAGGAAGGTGACATGAGTGGTGTCTTATTACTGAGGGCTGCTTGAAGGTGCCTGTGTTTGGAGCACCTGTGGCCAAGGCACTGTGCAGGGTTTGATGCAGCCAGTGTAGACTGAACGTGGTCACAGGCTCCTTGTATGATCAAGGCCACACCTGAATTCAGCTGGAATCACCCAGGCTCAGCCCAAGGCAGGGCTTGGCTCTGTTTGGGTGGCATCTCTCATTTATTTATCAGCTTCCCTAGGGACAGAGAACTGATGTTGTTTTGCTCTGACAAGAAGAACAATGCAGCAAATATTTATAGCCCAGCCCTTGCACCTGCAGGGGCTGTTTGTTTGCATTTTCAGGGCTTAGCTTGGCACTGAGCATCAGCAGGAACAAGAGGTTGGTGTGTTCCATGCTGGTACAGGGCAGCCAGGGTGGAGCCTTCGATTAAATTCAAAGAGTGCTTAGTAAGCTATGGGCTGGGCTACTTGGGGTGCTGTGCCCTATGGAAGGAAGGGCTGACTCCAGGGTGGCGCAAAGGTATAGCCTTGCCCCCCAAGAGACTGTAGCAAAGTAGAATTGGACTCTGCACATCTTGGTCCAAGTTCTGATGCTGTCGCCTTGAACTTCAGTCATTCCCTGAAACTCAGTTTCTCATCTGAAATACTAATAACAAGAGTCAAACCTACCACACAGGGGCTTTCTTACTGTAGATATGGTAACTCTGCAAAAGCTCCTAGCACAGGGTAAGTAGCTTCACAGCGTGGAGTTTTTTGTTGTTGAATCTTGTTGGAGTGAAAAGACAGCCATGCGGTGAAAGCTTTAAAGAACAATGTGGGGCAGCCTACAATGAGGCGCTGAATTAAACATCACAGGTGCCAACCTGTGTGGCACTGACAGCTGCCCTCAGCCCCCAGCCCTGCTGGAGGGCACGGACAATAGGGTGTCTGTCTGACTTCAGAGGAGAGGGAGGGCCCGCCGCCCACTGCGGAGCCATCCTGTCTGGGCAATGGAAAACTCTATCTCTCCAGGGGCCATCCGTGTCAACCCTCTCGGCCAATTTAGGGTTGGAGGATTATTTCCCTTGAAGTTAATTATTAAGTCCTTAGGATGTGGGCCTGTAGAGGGCCTGTAAGGATACAAAACACAGGTAAAACACAGGCCCAACCTCGAAGACAGAAGAGAGCAATAGGAAGGTGGTATGTGAGCATGTGTTTGTGTATGCATGTACAGGTTGTCTGCATAGGGTGTGAAGTGCAATACATATATGACATATACATACATACATATCCATGTACATATAACATATGTGTATTTATATACATATACATATATATGGAGAGAGATTACAAGTCATTTTTCTGGTATAAATGAAATGCTATAGTGTTTTAAAGAAAGCTGAGAAACCTGGAGTTCTGCATGGTGGAGGAGAAATTTACAAATGGCCCTGGGGCCAGCTGTGGCTTACACTCAGGACAAATACTGCTCACCCATGACTAAACAACGCAAGTTTCTCAGTGTTTCCTGTAGCATGCCCTAACACAAAAAGGGAATGCCCATTAGAAAAAGAAATAAAGCTGGGTACAATGGCTCATACCTGTGATCTCAGTACTTGGGAGGCTGAGACAGGAGGATCATGGGTTTGATGCCAGCCTCAGCAAACTAGCAAGACTCTCAGCAAATGATCGAGACCCTGTTTCAAAATAAAAATAATGAAAAGGGTTGGGGTGTGTAGCTCAGAGGTAGAATGCCCCTGGGTTCAATCCCCAGTACCAAAAAGAAAAAGATATACAGAATTATGTCTTGTAAAAGAAATTAATTCTGGAAGATCTGTTTCTAGTATAGGAAGGGATAAAAGGAAAGGTGTGACAATCTTAAAGAGCAAAGCAGAAGAGAGTGACCTTGGAGCCTGGTTCAACCAGCAATGAGGCTCAGGTGAAGGGCAAGAAGGAAAGGCAGCAGTGCAAAGGTGAGAGATGGGCTCAGGCAGCAGAAGGCCCAGTGGAGTCGAAGGGTAGGATGGAGTGTTTGGGGGATGCATGGGAGAGAATCTGAAGAAGGTTGAAGTCCATGCATGGAGAATCTTTTGTAGTTGGGTGAGGAACTGGGCTTACTTTCATCTCTGACCATGGGATGGAGAGGCTCAGAAGAGTTCTTGGAGTAGACCTTCCCTTCCCCGCATAGAGGAAGCAATAGAGTGAAGAGAAACCGAGGCAGAAACGCGTGTAGGTTGTTCTCCAGTCAAAGCAGCAGGGGATGGCCATTGGAGTAGAGGAGGAAAAGGGGACAATTAGGCATGGTTTGGAGCTGGACGCCAGCTGACTCCGCCATGGTGTGGATGCGAAGTGAGAGGAGGGACAGAGTCCCCTGTAAACACATATCACAGCCCATGCCAGCCTCGCAGCCCTGCCTGCCCCTCCCTCCTCACACTGCCAAATTCCCTGGAGAAAGGGTAGGCAGCTCCTGCCACCACCGCTTCCTCCCCACGCCCTCTCCCCATCACATCCGGCAGTGTCCCCGCCCCCTCTTCTGTTCAGAAATGTCTCTCTTGAAGGTCACCTAGGCACCCCATGGCCAAATCCAGAGCCTCTTCTTCAGCACCATCTTCTACACCGAATTTGATATTACTGACCTTTTAATCTCTGGGATTCAACCCTTTCAGCTTCTGCAAGGCACTCTCCTGGTTCATGCCCAACATCTGGCCCTTTCTCCTCCTTATTCTGGCCCTTTCTCCTCCTTATTCTGGCCCTTTCTCCTCTTTATTCTGTGCCTGTATTCTTTTTTTTTTCTTCTCCCCAGCAGAGCAAGTCCCCCAGAGAATTTCCTCTTTCTCTATGTGTTCCCTTTCACAGTAATATCTCCTGTCTCTTACCACATCTTCAACTGCTGATCTCCTTAGTTGTGTTAACTCTTTGTTCCCAGCACTGTGCCCTCATTCCCAGAGGCCTGTGGGGCTTTGCAGTTGTGTGTCCTGGATGACTTCAAACTCAATATGGCTCTCCTTCAAGGTCACCTTCTCCTAACTTCCCTGTTTCCGTTAATAGACAATCATTCCCCTAGGCACCTACACTCAAAATTCCAGAGCCATTTTAAATGCTTCTCTTCTGTCACTCCTCCTATCCACAATCATACTCAGTCTCTGGGGACTCTCTATTCAGTCTTTCATCATGAGCTGTCAATCATGTAACCACCAAATCAATCTTCCGGAATATCGTTCCCGTTACACAAACTCTTTTCAGCACATATTAAGTTCCTGTCACTAAACTGACTTCTGGGCAAAGAAAAATTAAGACGTACATATACTAGTTTGAACAGAGGGACTCAAAAACCGGTATCAGTGAGAAAGTAATGTAAGACAGTAATGCAAGTGTAAATACCCTGCTGTTAGAACATAAAAGAAGGAATTACTAACTGCCCAGGTAAAGTGGGGAAAGCTCAGAAAAGCTGACATTTAAATGGGTTCTTTAAGGATAATCAGGGGATTAAAAGATAAAGAAAGAGGAAGAAGGTTGCATTCAATAAAAAGGAATTGGCAAGTACTGAGACAAAGAGACATGAGAGGACAGAGCTTTCAAGAGGAATGCTGCTGACTGGTGTCAGTGGGACATTGGCTGCAGCCAGAGAGACACCAGTGAGGTAGGCTGTGTTCTTGCATGTCATATTGAGGGGCACAGGCTCTCTCTTCTGTTCAGTGGGAGCCAAGAGATTTCTCAACAGAGGACACAATGATAGTTCAGCCATGGGTGAAAAGGAGACCAGAAATGAATCCTGGAAGGGCATCAGAGGCAGATGAAGGTGAATTTTGATCCACATGTGGCACAAATACCAAAGTGAGGTTGGTGAGCGGGTCACACCTGGAGATGGCAGGTCAGCGGATTCCTGAGATGGAGTCCAGGAGAAGAGATAAAATGAGAAACCAAAGTGATTGTGGAGATGAGAAACAAAAGACCTGCAGGGGAAGGGGTGGATTTTACTCTAGTAGATACTGTTTCTCGCAGCAGGTCAGCTTCTAAAGGGCTGGCTGCTTATGTTTTTCAGATATGATATCTCTTTTTTTTTTTTTTGCGGTACTGGAGATTGAACCCAGGGGCGTTCTACCTCCGAGCTACACCCCCCGCCCTATTTTTTTATCCTTTCTATTTTGAAACTGGGTCTCACGAATTTTGCGGAGGGCTTCACTAAGTAGCTGAGGCTGGCCGCGAACCTGGATCCTCCGGTCTCCGCCTCCCAAGTACTGGGATTACAAGCGTGCGCCACCACACCCAGATCAGATATGATATCTCAAAAGTGCTTTGCAGTGTGTGCCAGGACGCAGCAGGTTGCTCTTGAGCTCATTGCTCTGGGGTCAGAATGGAGGATTTCATAAAAGAGAAGAGCAGGTTCTGGGGAAGCCAGAGATCGGGGGCCACATGGACGGAGATGACAACTAAGAATTGAATAGTCTTCAGAGATCCACAAGCCTTAGTGACCTCCAATATTTAGAGTCAGAAACAGAGAGGATCAAAGGCAGCCTTGATCACTTTGATTATGCGACATATTTGCTCAAAATACTTTTAGAAATATCCATTTTCTAAAAATGTTCCCAAAATGTAGGGCACAGAAGAGTTTAGACAGCATATGGACACAGCACCAAATTAATATCATTTTTTCAGTCAGCAACTTGTTGATTCAATTCTCCTTTGATCATTCTGATAAAATCAAAGAGGAAGGCTGTCAAATTCTGGTATGTATGTACCACCTTTTAGCCCTTGCCAACATCCCTTTCTAAGAACAGAAGAGCCGGCTCACAGCTTTCTACAAGCTGAAGTATCTACTCATAATTTAAACTCATTGTTTATAATAAAACTTTTTTTCACATGTTTCTTTAAATTTCTAAAATCTCTTTTCAGGATTTTGGATTTGTTCTTTTTACTATTAGAAAAGATCTACAAGCATTCTCTTTAAAATCAGAAAAATGATAGACACACTTACTGCAAATCTTCATTCAACAGAGTATAAGCAGTCCCAGACAATGGGTAAGACACAAAGAAATGAAACAAGAGTCATAAAAATTAGGAATAAAGATGAAAATCATAATAGATAAAATGATATTTTACACAGTTCAAGAAAATCAACAAATTACTACAATAACAGTAATTTGAACAGAAATTCGTCTTTAAAAGCAAGTAGCTTTTACAATAAAATCATAAAATATCTAAAAATGAAAATATAAATTAAATTGGGAATTAAGAACTCTAATGTAACTAGAAATTGATAAAAATACATATGGCCTATATGGAAAGAAATTACAAGATAACTGATAACACATAAAAAACTAAGTAAAGAACTATATCATATTCATGAATGAGAAAACACAAAATAATTCTAATTCTGCCCCAAATAATATATAGTTTAGATAATTTCAATGTAAATCTTAGCTGGATATGATAAAGTAATGCTAAAATTTATATGTTTTTAAGGAATAATAAAGGTCTAAAAAGATACATTTTGAAAAACAAAAACAAATATATCAAATAAAATAGAGGATTCAGAAACACACACACATTTTATAATATATATAAAATGGAAACTGCATACATATATAATTGTAACTATATAGGTATATAAGGGAACTGGTTTATCATAAAAATGATCACAGATCAATAGTAAAATAATCATTTAGTAGATAGTGATTGGAAAATTTAAAAACTAGAGAAAAGTGAAATTAGAACCAAATTCACACTTCTTGCAAAAATAAATTCCAAATGACTAAAGATCGAAGTGTGAAATGTAAAACTATCAAATTATCAGAGAAAATTTGGAGATTATCTCTGTGTTCTTGTTTTAAACAAATCTTTGTTAAGCTAGATGCAAAAGAATACAGCATAAAGGGAAAAACTGATGGATCTGACCACATAATAATAAATATTTTGTTCTGAGAAAGGCCCTCTACAAAATTTGACAGTTTCCAGACAAAATATATTGCAAAATATGTGACTTGTAATCAATATCTGATTAACTGTAATCTAGAATATATAAGAAAGCTATGAAAATCTGCAGCAAACAGAAAACCCAAGTGAATGATGGGTCAAGAAAATATACAGCTGGGCATGGTGGCACATGCTTGTAATCCCAGTACTTGGGAGGCTGAAACAGGAGGATTGCAGGTTCGAGGTCAGCCTCAGCAACTTAGTGAGGCCCTCAACAACTTAACAAGACCCTGTTTTAAAATAAAAAGTAAAATCAGGCAGGGGGTGTCACACAGAGGTAGAATGCCCCTGGCTTCAATCCCTAGTACCACAAAAAGAAGAAGGAAAGGAGCAGAAGGAGGAGGAGGAAGAAGAGGAGAAGGAGGAGGAGGAGGAGGAGGAGGAGGAAGAGGAGGAGGAGGAGAAGGAAAAAATATAGACAATTTATAGAAGGCAAAACTGACAATATAAATATGAATAATAACAAATGTGCTCAACTGTATTACTAAACAACAAAGTATGAAATCAAATAATTTGAGATACCATTTCACACCTATAACACTGGCGAAAAAAATAGGAAAATAAATCAAGTATTAGGATAATATCAAGTACTGGGAAAATGGAAACACATTTTGCAGATGGGAGAGAAAGCCAGTACAACTCTTGGAACAAAATGTACAGTGTTTTGTTAACTGTGTATACAATGCCCAGCAACTTAACTCCTGGTTACACCCCCGAGAAACTTAAACACACATACAAAAAGACATTTTAACAGTAAAGAGTTGGAAACAACCTATGCATTCCCCCAAAAAGGCACATAAAATCTTTGCTCAAATGTCTTTCTCAGTGACTCCAATCCTAATCATCATAATACAACTGTAGCTTGCCTCTTTCCCCAGCGTTCCCCATCCCCCATCCTGCTGAGTTTCTCCATAGCACTTTTCATCATCTAATTCATAGGTTAGAATATTTCATTTATTTTTCTTTTATCTCTTTCTCCCCACTATATTCATAACCTCATGAATGCAGGATTTTAAGTCATTTTCTTGTTAGCTGTGTTTCTAGGATTTATAGTAGGTTTCCCAGGAATGTGCCTGGCCTACTGAATGGTGGTCTCCTCACCCTGGAGCTCCTGGTCAGAGGAAAGTCCCAAAGACCCTCCTATTTTGCTTTCTGAAATTCTTTTTAAATAAAGTCTGTGGGTTTTAGCTCCCTTTCAGAGAACTTGGATTTGGCCAAATTAAGCATGCCCCTTCCAGTCTATTCCCCAAGCAAATGTAATGTTTCTTGAAGGACTCAGTTGGGTCATCTGCGTGTGAAAAAGAGGAAGGCAATGGAATGTCAAGTTCCTCAACCACAAAATTAAACCACACTGCTCAGGTGGAATTTTGAAGACCCATTTCAGTGTTCCTCCAAAAGAGTCCATGAAGACAACTGGCCAGAGCTGTGGCTTCACTGGAAAAAAATTCACCTGCAATATCAGCTCAACTGCTTTCTGAATGGCAAGAAGATGAGGTGAGAATGTGACCTGGTGATGAGATCATCACTCACTGCCGTCGAGGATCAGCAAATCCCCCTCCAGGAGTGTCTAGGTGATTCTTCTTGGTCTGCCCTTTCTGGGTATCAAGGAAAGGACTGAAGAAAGTGAAAGCACCGATCCTTCTGGTTCTGTCTACCTTTCCACCTGTGCTGTACCTGCTACTTCCAGTCTTTACCTATCCTTCAGCTAAATTAGAATTATGGTTTCAGTTTAGAATGACCCCAGGGCTCATGTTGTAGAGAAGGCAGCCATGTTGGACGTGGGGCTTGGTTGCCAGGGAGAGGATCCTGGGGGTGTGGCCTTAGGACTATATATATGTCTCTCCTCCCCTTGTTTTCTCTCTGCTTCTGGCCCCCATGATTTGAGAGCAGCGTCCCTCCACTCTTGCTCTCTCTCTGCTTCCTGCCACCATACCCTAAGCTTTGCAGATCTCACCCAGCCTCACATGGACTGAAAGCTCTGAAATCTCCAGAACTGTGAGCAAGTAAATCTTCCTTCATCTAAGTTGTGGTCATCAGGTATTTGGGGTCACAGCAGTGAGAATACTGACTGAAACAATTAGACAACATGGTCTATAAAGATCTCCTCCCCTTTCTGCCTGGTCAACTTCTACATATTTTTTGAGATTCACCTTTTCTGTCCTTTTTTTAACCAAGTGCACACAGTCAGATGTAACCAGAGTAGAATTAGATAGGGGTGGACAGAGACTGGAGACCTATCTGCTGCCATATTCTCAGAAGTATTGCTAGATGGACTTCGTTGACAGGGATTTTACCCATCCACCTCACATACTCTTTGATGAAAATGTCCATCTCAGGCTGGCCTTCTCCTACTCTTGAATATGCCTCTCTGTCACCTGATCTCTTAATAAGTATTTGTTTATGCTTTAGAGATTATAAACATAAGGGCTTTGGCAAAGCAATCAACACACCTTTATTGAATTACACACTAGGATCAGAATAGATCACAGAAATCATACTGAGTCTTGGTATGAAAAGCCCCAGTCTAGTATAGGATGCAACATGTCTGACACAAATTAGCAGCAAACCATATGAGACACATCCAACTGAGCAATAAACTGATTCAGTAAGAGCTCAGAGGAGGGGAACTGAAATCGCCAAGTTTTCTTTAAGATCTTTAGGTCCAATATGCAATAGCAACATGACCAGAAAACATGTGATCCAGGTCAGGTCCTAGAAGCAGCAATGTCTTATAGGCAGGTATGAACATAAGTGATAGGACGATTTGCAGAGCTTAGCAATGCATGAACACTCACATATGCACACGCCTGTGCCTCCTTTCCATCCCCCCAACCCTCCTCCCACCTCCCCCTTTCTTGTGGTACCAGGGATTGAAATGGAGTGGGTAAGGGTGGTGTTCTATCTCTAATCTATACCCATAGCCCTTTTTTATTTTGAAACAGGGTCTTGCTAAATTGCTGAGGCTGGCTTCAAACCTGCAATCCTCCTATCATATCCTCCCAAGTACTGGGATTATAGGCATGTGCCATCATATTCAGGTCCCCCACTTCCCTTCTAAGAAGTCTTTCATTCCCTCTGAATTACCTTTGGAACTTATACTCACTGGGTGGAAGAAATTTGAAGGGCTTGCTAATTTAGAAAGAATCTAGAAAGTAAGAGAAAAGGAGAAAGGAAGGAAGGAAGGAAGGAAGGAAGGAAGGAAGGAAGGAAAGAAGGAAGAAAGGAAGGAAGGAAGGAAGGAAGGAAGGAAGGAAGGGGAGGAACAGGCAGAGGAGAAAGAGGAGGAGGAGGTGGAGGAGGAGGAAGATAAATGGAATACCTGGATAGGGTACTTTGGGAAATAGTTTTCAGGAAGTTGGAAACAGAGCCTAAAAATCTTAGGATTTGGGGGTTATGAAAGGTTAAGAAAGAGTGATGTGAAAAATACTTCAAAAATTTTTGCTTCATGAAATGAATAGAGTCTATGTTAGAAGAATTGGTAAAAAGTAAAGATTTAATATACTTTACAATGGATGTTTTTGTTGCCAGACAGCTTTACTTGGTGGTGGTATTATTTTGTTTTGAGCTTTGTTTGAATCACTGTGTTTTATGATCCTACATGGTTTTGACAGTAGTACTGAAAGTAAATCAGTCAGATTAAAACAAGGTGGATACACAGGGTAGTGGGGAATGAGACTGTTTAGGTAAGAGGGAAAGTTGAGATGGATTGCAGAAACTGGATTGGAGAGTTAATCTGAAAATTCAATCTGGGGCAAAATAAGGGGAAAAGGAAAATACTTTGTAAAGCTGAACACAAATGGCTTCTTAATTGATCGCCAAGTTAAATCCTTTTAGCATCTTGTTTCTAGAATAAAAAATGATACATTGACTCCAGGTAGTTTAAAGGTATCCCTCTCATTTCCATGTTCTTCATTCCAAAAAAATTGGATTTGAAAAATATTATGGACTTAATTTTGCATTCCCCAAATCCATTGATTAAATCTCTAAACCTCTATTATGACTGTATTTGGAGAAAGAGCCTTTAAGAAGGTAATCTTGGTTAAATGAGGTCATGGAGTGGGTTCTGATTCAATTGGCCTGGTGCCCTTATAAGAAGAGGAATGGACGGGGCAGGTGGGCATGGGGGCAGGGCAGCAGGAAGCCGAGGGAGCGCCTTTCATTTCTGCTTTCAGGCTCTGATCCAGGAGTGCACACGGAGGAAAGCCACTGAGGACACTGAGAGAAGGTGGCCCTTCTGCCCACCAAGGAGAGAGGCCGCCAGAGAAACTAACCCTGCGGCACTTAGTTTGGGGCTTCCAGCACCTAGGGCTGTGACAAAGAAATTTCTGTTTTTATGCCACCCAGTATCTGGTATTATTTTTATGGCTGCCTGAGTAAAGGAATACAAAGAGCCATCTATAATCGACAGAAAATTACCAAAGATGGTTCTAATTGTTTAATTTTAAATTCCTCTTAATAAAGACTGCTATGTCCAATTTATGCAGGTTGAATGAAAATCAGTGTGCTGCTATAAAAATCCTGTGCTTTGCTGCCGTCTCCTCCACACCCTTATAAAACAGGACAATGCCAGGCACAGCAGCATACTTCTGTGGTCCTAGTACTTGGGAGGCTGAGACAGGAAGATTGCAGGCTCAAGGCTAGCCAGTTTGCAAGACCCTGTTTCAAAATAAAAATAAAGAGGGCTGGGGGTATAGCTCAGTGGTAGAACCCCCATGGGTTCAATGCCTAGTACCACAAAAAAAAAGAACAGACCGGCCTCAATCTTCTCTACTTTTCAGACATATTGCTATTTATAATTGCACTCCTGTGTTCTCATGAGCTGCTGACCAGTTCTCTCCCATGACCTCGAGTAAGGTACTATTCTTCCAATGCAATGCCTTTTTTTTTTTTTTTTGCAGTACCGGGGATTGAACCCAGGGGCGTTCTACCTCCGCGCTACACCCCCGGCCCTATTTTTTATACTTTATTTTGAAACCGGGTCTCACGAAGTTGCGGAGGGCCTCACTAAGTAGAGAGAGAGAGAGAGAGAGAGAGGGAGACAGACAGGTAGAGAGAGAGAGCAAGTGAGCTGAGGCTGGCCATGAACCCAGGTCCTCCGGTCTCCACCTCCCAAAGTATTGGGATTACAAGCATGCGCCACCACGCCTGGCCCTGCAATGCCTTTTGATTAAACAACAACGCTGATTTGGGGACAGGGTACAAGGTAGGATTCCGAAGTAATAGACCATGATCACGTTGCACAAGAACTTTGCTAGTTAGTTAGGATGGTAGAAGATAGCACACGTTTGTCAAACTGGAATCCTGCCAGAGGCATTTAGGAGATGGGAAGCCTCCTTCACCTTCCACTCACCTCTTGATGAAACCTGCAGAAGATAAGGGCTGGGTTGGATATGCTAATATCCATACAGAAAACGTGGGCAGAAAGCCGCCATCAAAACCTTATTTACTATTATGAATAGCATTTAGGATTGCTCTTCTGTGGGAGATTTCCTAACATCTGGCTTCCTGTGGTCACCACTAGACTGGGTGGGGTGAATGCCAATAGTTTAATTAATTCATCCTAGATCCCAGAAGATCATAGAGAATTATAGGAAGCCAAGTGTGGTGGTGCATGCCTGTAATCCCAGTCCTTGGGAGGGTGAGACAGGAGGAACGTAAGTTTGTGGTCAGCCTCAGCAACTTAGTGAGAACCTCAGCAACTCAGCGAGAACCTATTTCAAAATACAAAGTAAAATAGGGCTGAGGATGTGGTGAAGTGATAGAACACCCCGGGATTCAGTCCCCAGCACCCTCCCCCACATACACACAGAAAGAATTATAGGAAACATATAACTGATATGGCATTAGAGAGCACCAACACTTCATTGATTGGGAAAATGAGGCCCATGGAAGAGATGTGCTCAAGGTCACCATGGTCATGCAGAGAAGAGTTGGGGCTGAAATCTGGCAGCTTGTCCTTTACAGCACACCTCCAGGCTGTGCCCTCACACAAAGGACAGCACATAACGAAGGACATTTCATGCTTTGTGGCGCTATTGTAAACTCCAATTTTTGCCTCCTCAGAGTACTGTGTTAAGTAGTTTCCCTGAACACATATTTAATGAGTATCAAATATATGCTAATCTAAACTAATAGGGCAAAGAGGAACAGAGATTGGCTATGAATATGCCCTTTGAAGAGCACCCATCCCAGTTTGGAAGACAGAAAGCTTTTCAGACAGTACAAGGGAATGGATAACAGGAAGGGCTAAATGTCGACACTGAGAAGGGCTTTAGCGTGGAAGTGGTAGGCAGAGTGAAAGTTTTCAGTTGGAGCCTTGGTGGTGATGTGGACAGACAGCTAGAAAAATCCCATCCTGTCTGCTTGTTAGTTTGTAGTTTCGTGTTCTTCTAGTTCTTCTAGTTTGTTTGATTATTTAGTTCTATTCTAATAGACCCATAATTGTGATCATTCACAATAATTTGTTATGCTATCTGCTCAGGTGGGGAGAGGGGATTAAGGTGAGAAGAGAACAGAGAGCAGGGTAAAGATGACTTACTGGGTCAGAGCTATGTCAGTGATTTGCACAGTAAGTAAAGTGGCTTCCTAGAGAGAGATAGCTGTTTATTACAATTCCCAGAAGAGGGATGAAACTATTTGACTGGCAGTACATAGAGTCTACCTTTTGTGGTTTCCATGAGTCTGGTCTAGGCATCATAAGCCTCATATGTTTCTGTATTTTTTTCTGCCCTGCAGAGAGCCGATGGTCCTGGTGTGGGGAGAGCAGCCTGCCATGAAAGGTTTGGCAGGAGGGACCGGTGTTCAGGTAGAGAGAAATAGCATGCTCTTCTTTCCATTTTGCTTTCAGGCTCTGTGGACTTAGCATATTTATGTGTCGAGGAAGACAACTAAAAGGAGATAGCCCAGCCCAGGAAGGCGGGTGGGATTATAAGGCATTATACACAATGGTAAGCACTATTATATAAACCAATTTTGACCCACACTTGCCAAAAGGGCTTCTGAGCTGGGCGTGGTGGAGCATGCTTGTAATCTCAGTAGTTGGGAGGCTGAGACCGGAGGATCCGGGTTCATGGCCAGCCTCAGCTACTTAGTGAGGCCCTCCACAACTTAGTGAGACCCTGTTTCAAAATAAAGAATAAAAAACAGGGCTGGGGGTGTAGCTCGGAGGTAAAATGCCCCTGGGTTCAATCCCCAGTACCACAAAAACAAAACAAAGCAAAAGGGGTTCCAAGTAACAAATAGAGAACACTTCTGAGGAAGATTCCAGAAGGACTGAAAAATAAGACTTGGCTGACTGGTGTCATAAAATCCCCAATTGTTAGGATGGGTAGGTGTCCCCTAAAATGTGCTAGCACCCATAGGTTCCAGAAGTGGGTGATACTCCCCCCACACCCGAAAGGTGCTGGAATGAAATATAGATACATAAAAGAATGCCAATATGCTACCCTATCTTTTTTTAATCTAATAAAAACATTTAATAAGACATCTTACATTATTTTTCATAATACATCTCTGAAATGTGGTGCATATTTTAACTTCATAGTACATCCTGACTGGGATGCTAGATTGTCAATGGTTAAAGGGTATCTTTTTGTTTATATGCTTAAAGAAGGTAGATTTCTCAGGGAGGGATACTGAGTGATTGTTTTTTTTTTCCTGAAAAGGGGATGGTGAGCCAAAAAAGTTTGGGAATCTATGGCAGGCAGTGGAGAGAGTATTGGAGGAGGGGAAGAAGTAGGTAAAGGAGGGGGGAGGTAGCTAGAAGTAAGGTGTCCCTTTTTTTAAAATCAGAATCAAAGTATAGATCAGAGACTCCATCAGCCTGTCAGTCTCTTCTTCCAAAAGCTAGCCCACTAAGATGATCTCTCTGGCCAGTTTCTCCATGGAACAAGTTCTGAGAGATTTGTGTGCAGGAAGCTTAATGGGGCATGAGAGAAGTTGAACTGTGAAGGAAGGGCAACAGAGTCACTAGCCATCTCTGCGGGGTGCTCTGGAGTTGGGAAGGGCCTGCAGCGGTGTGCTGATAGAGGCAGGGGCAGGCCTTTGTGCTCCTGCATGAATCAATAGTTGGATATAGGTGCCTCTGGGAAACAGGCATAACTGTGGGCAAGGCTAATCCAGGACTCGCTGTCTGACTGAAAGCAACACCCAGAGAATTCAGCTGTGAAACATGAGCAGCCAACATTCCCAGAAGCTAGGGGAACAAGTACCTCAGTCCTAAAGTGGGCATCTGCGCTTCAGAAGGTCTGGACTGGAGTCCTAGAACTACCACTTATAGGTTCTGCAACTCTGAAGAAGTCATCTCCCCTCCTTGGGCCATCAACTCTCATCTGTGAATGAGAGAGTTGGATTAGGTAATGTTCAATCTCTCCTTCAACTCTGAGGCTGTCTGACTCTAATGGTTGCAAGTTACACATTGGCAGCAATAATCATCTTTCTGCTATTTTCTATGTTCTTCTTTTACCACCCAAATTTCCCTACAGTTTTGTCTGAAACCTTCTTATGGCCTCTCCATTTTATCCTTCACCTCCAATTTTAGTTATTTATAAGTGAAAAGCACAGTGCTAAGTACTGTGGAGGACAGAAAGAAAAATGCACATGATCTAAGTATCATGCTCTCCAAAGGCATGTGATGTCCAACTGGGAGACAAATGGAATTGCCCAAAATAATTTGTAGATGGGGGATTGGAGATTGGGTGACAAAAATTTGGAAGCCATTGCACAAAAGTGAGAGTTGAAGTCAAAGAAAAGCTTAAAGTCATTGAAGGGGAATTTTTTTAGAAAGAAAGAGGCTAAAAGCTGAATTATAGAGAAAATGTATGTTGGAGGAGGTACCCTGACATTGACTCTCAAGATTTTGCATGGATTTGTGTGTTAGCATCCACATAGCTGAAACTATGCACACAGAGTTGTTGAGAATTGTGTCCTCAAAAAGCTAACATTAACATATGAGAATGAGCCAAGGGTGCTAAGAAATCCCTGTATTTCGAAAAGTAGTTTCAGATGAGAAAACAGCCCCATTGACCAGCCCCAGTGTGGACTAATATGAGATGCAGAAACAGATTAAACGCAGGAAAGGACTACGACCTCAAAAAAAGAATACAAGATGAGAAAGATGAGAGTCAGGACTTGGGAGGCTGAGACAGAAGGATCACAGGTTTGAGAACAGCTTCCCAATGTAACCAGACAGTTAGAATGCCCCTGGGTTCAATCTCCAGTCACACAAACACACACACACACACACACACACACACACACACACACACACACACAAAATGAATCAGGGTATGTGCAGTTGTTCTAGCCACACCAACAGGCCAAGCTTGGTATGTATTGCTTTAAGCTTGTTATATCGAAACTGTCTATAACTACCTATAAGCATGTTCCCCCTTTAGAAAGTTCCTTGCCAAGAGGTAGACACATAGTCAAAATTAGGTAAATGTTTCTTTCCTCTTTCTTGGTTCTGTCTTGGGATTGAAATTGAAAAGGGTGGAGAAGTGGGAACCGATTCAGGGATCGTTCAAAGTGGTTGATGAGCTAGTCGGCATGTCAGCTTTTTTCTCTATACAAGTAGAGTTGGTAACATGTGTTTCAAAGGCTCTGCATATCTTCTAAAACCAGGGTTTGGCAAATGAGTGAGCTTGAGGAATGGCCTTCGTAAAGAATGCCTGTGCTTTGTTCTCCTTCCATGTTTTTTGTCTAATTCATCAACCGGAACAAACTATGCACATGCAGACTGATGCGACTCTAACTCTCTTGCCATCACACAGGCACGTAATGAGACTTTCCAGTGAGGTGCTTGGAAGGGTTCTGAAAGAAAGTTGCCTGAGTCACAACCTCCTCAGGAAGAGACCTGAGGGTTGAGGAAGTTGGAGAAATGCTATGCATCTTTGGCATTTACGTGAACTGGGAAACTTGCTTCTACTACCACAGGCTTACCAATGTCAATGTAATTGTTTGCAAGTGTAAATTATTCCAAAGCCACTTCTTTGATCTGACATTGTTTCCCAAGTCCCACAAATTAAATGATGGGGGAAGCCATTTGTCAACAACACTAGAGACTCCATGGTAGTCAATTAATTTCCTCTTCTGTTCAAGTATTACAAATTCCATATTAATCACAATAACAACAACAATGCTGGTGACAGTGAACAGTAGTGACACCAGCTACAGAAACCCACAATCAGCTGGGGTTGAGCAGAGCCAAAACCAAGTACCATAATTTCAGATGAAGAAAAGGAAATGTAGAGGGAGGAGTCTATAATAAACCAGGAACTTTCACAGTCATTATTTTTATGAGTACTCCCAAAGACCAGTGAAGCATCCACCACTATTCTTATTTTGAAGTGGAGAAAATTGAGCATAAGAAAGGTTAGATAATTGCTGAAGATACCACATGTTATCATTTGGATATAAAATGTTACCCAGAGAAGCTCATGCATTAGGCAATACAGCCAGGATTGGAGCTGGGGTATGGCTGGAGGAGATGGACCACTGGGGCATGGCCTTGGGGACTATATCTGTCTCTGGCCTTTTCCTCCCTCTCTCTCTGCTTCCTGGATTTCATAAAGTGAAGGCAGCTCTTCCTCCCCCATGACCTGCTGCATAATCATTTCTCTCTTGAAGCCAGCCAGTCTTGGACTGATCTTTGAAACTGTGAGCCCCAAATAAACCTTTTTTCCTCTTAAGTTGTGGTTGTCAGGCATTTTGGTCACAGTGTTGAAAAAGCTGACTAAAACACCACAGCTAGTAGATGACATATCCACAATTCATACACATCTGATCAGTACTAGTTTTTTCATCTGTTCTTACTGTCTTTATCTGCCTTGTACCTTAACTGCCTGTCGTCTGGAGCCATATCTTGCATTTGGGAGTTTCTTCCCAGGGAGCAGAGTCATTTATGGGTCACTCATTGGGGTCTGGGATTTTATGTGGCTGTTATCAGGCTCATCCTAACAGCAGCTTTCTGCAACTGATTGCCCTGGACATCTGAGTATCACCCACTTGAGACACTCTGCTATATTTCACCTGACTGTAAGATGTGAACCAGCTTATGATTTTCTGATTACCTACTGGCCGAGAGTTCAGACTTATTGATATATTGTGAGAGTTTGGGCTGGATCTACCAGTAACTTTCACTTCAATGTCTGCTTTATCCAAAATAGGAGGCCTAATTCTGTTCTCTGTAATATTGTAAACAACACCAGTAACAGCTGACGGGTATCAGTATGTATAGCAGTATTTACATAGATAGTATTTAAACCCATGAGATTAGTTGATTCTCTTCATTAAGGTGGTGGGTATAGTAAATTTATATCTCATCTTTGCCTTTGCCTGTAACCAAAGGCTCACTATGTACAAATAATGGGAAGAAATACCCAGGGAAACAGGAGAGAAGAATTAAAAATGTTACATTAAAGCATTTGTGCAGGGTTTCCTGGAAGAGACTTTAGATATAATAGGATCAATGTCCTGGGAGGATTATTAGAGAGCCCAAAGGTAGGTGCTCAGCAGGGTGAGTTCATAAATCCAAACATGTCAGCCAAACACCAGGCTCAATACGCAGGCCTTTCTCTAGACAACCCAGGGGAATGAGCTCCAAGTCTCACTCACTAAAGCACAATGTTTTGGATGAGACCTCCTGGGCAGGGAGCGTATCCCATCTCTCATGAGACAGTCTTGGTTGCAGGTACTTGAATGATAACAAGGTTATGAGAGAAAGGAAACCTTGAAGAAGACAAAGCATGTGTGAGATCCCAAAAGGAACACTACCATCAGCTGCCCTAAAAGAAAAGAGATTCAAATCAATGATCTCCATGTCCATAGACAGAAAGTGAAAAAAGATGAGAAATTAAACCAGAAATAAGAAAGGAAAAAAGTAATAGAAAACAGAATCATGGCCAAGTGCTAAAGCATGTACCTATAATCCCAGCTGATTGAGAGGCTGAGACAGGATTGCTGGTCCGAGGTCAGCCTGGGCAACATAATGAGAACCTCATCTAAATAATACACACAAAACCTTTATATTCACTAACATAGAAAGGAGAAAAGCAACAGAAATAAGTCAATGAAATCAGACCTGGTTATTTGAAAATATCAATAAAATTGGTAAAGCTGTAGACAGACAAATCAGGAAGAATAAAAGAGAGAATATATACAGTATCAATATCAGGCATTAAAGAGGACTCATCATTACAGAGATTACAAGCACTTAAAGATAATGAAAGAATGTTGTAAAAAGCATTATATTTATAAATTTAATAATGTAGATGAATCGGGAAAATTCTTGAAAGATAAAAACTGCTAAACCTAACACAAAAAGAAATACATAAATAAAAACAAATTCAATTAAAGAAATTGAAATACATAAATAAATAAAAACATGAATAAATAAATTGAAATACATAATTTAAAAATTTATTTAATTGAATTTGTAGTTAAAACATTCCCCCAAGAAAGCTCCAGTCCCAAATGTCCTTACTGCTAAACTATATCAAACATTTAAGAAGGAAATAATACCAATTACAAATATCATGAATGAAATATGATCAATACTTCTCCCACTGATATTTAAAGAACAACAAAGACTTATTTCTAGACAATTTTATGGCAATAAATTTGACAAGCAGAAGAACCTTTGTAAAGCACAACTTACCAAAACTAACTTGAGAGAAAATTAACATATTTAGAAATAAATCTAACCAAAGAGATGAAAGGCTGAGATACAAGAGGAACTTTAGATAATGGAGGAGAAACCCCAGTGGAGCGAGGGAGTTGATCTAGGGGAGGGTGGTTGGGGGAAGGGAAGAATTAATGAAGGGAACACTACCGTTGACTTTATGTACATATGTGAGAACATCGATGCCAATCTCCAGATCATGTATGGGGAAAAATTACAGAATGCTGAGAAAGGAAATCAAAGATGACATTAGAAGATGGAAAGGTCTCATACATGCTCCTGACAGGCAGAATTAATATTGTTAAAATGGCCACACTACCAAAATCAATCTCCAGATTCAGTGTAATCCCCATTAAAACAAGAATGATATTCTTTGAAGAAAGAGAAAAAACCCTAAAATTCATTTGGAAGGACAAAATACTGAGAATAGAATGGATCTACCATATGATTCAGTGACACCACTGCTGGGTATCTTTCCAAAGGGATTGAAATCAGAATATTGCAGTGATACATACACATCCATGTTTAAAGAAGCACAATTCATAATAGCCAAATTATGGAACCAACCTAGATGTCCATCTACAGATAAATGGATTACAAAATTATGGGATATACACACAATGGAATTCTACTCAGCAATAAAAAGCAAAATTATGTCATTTGCAGGAAAATGGATGGACCTGGAGAACATTATGTTAAGTGAGATTAGCCAGTCACAGAAAGTGAAAGGTCATATGTTTTCTCTCATATGTCGAAACTAGAGAGTCATTGAGATACAGGAGGAACTTTAGATAATGGAGGAGAAACCCCAGTGGAGCCAGGGAGTTGATCTAGGGGAGGGTGGTTGGGGGGAAGGGAATAATTAATGAAGGAAACACTACCATTGACATTATGTACATATGTGAGAACATCGATGCCAATCTCCATATCATGTATGGGAAGGGGAGAGAGTAGGGAAAGAGCCAGGGGAAAGCTCACAAAGTGCTGTATGCATGTATGTCACTATTACTCTGAACTACATTATGATGTGAGACTACAAAGCACCAATAAAAGTATGCATGTGTGTGTGTGTATGTGTGTGTGTGTGTGTGTGTGTGTGTGTGTGTGTGTGTGCCCAGAATAGTTAAAGTAATTCTAAGCAAAAGGTGTAAAGCCATAGGTATCACAATTGACCCATTGTAAATTATACTACACAACTATAGTAAGAAAAACAGCATGGCATGGGCATAAAGACAGACTCATAGACCAATGGAACAAAATAGAAGACACAGAGACAAGCCCACACAGTTATAGTCATCTGGTTGTTGACAAAGGTGCCAAAAACATGGTGGACAAAAGACAGCCTCTTTAACAAATGGTACTGAGAAAACTGGATATCCATTTGTAAAAGATTAAAACCAGATCCCTAGCCGGGCGTGGTGGCGCACGCTTGTAATCCTAGTACTTTGGGAGGCGGAGACTGGAGGATCCCGGCCAGCCACAGCTCTCTCTCTCTCTCTCTCTCCCTGTCTCTCTCTCTCTCTCCCTGTCTCTCTCTCTCTCTCTCTCTCTCTACCTAGTGAGGCCCTCCGCAACTTCGTGAGACCCGGAGGTAGAACTCCCCTGGGTTCAATCCCCAGTACCGCAAAACAAACAAACAAACAAACAAACAAACAAACAAACAAAAAACAGATCCCTATCTCTCACCCTGCACAAAAATCAACTCAAAATGGATCAAAGGCCAGAAACTCCATAACTGCTAGAAGAATACACTTCAACAAACAGACATAGGCAGCAACTTCCTCAATAGAACTCCTATAGCTCAGGAAAGATTATCAAGAATTAATAAATGGTATGACATAAAATCAAAATATTTCTGCACAGCAAAGAAAACAACAGCATGAAGAGAGAACTTATAAAACAGGAGAAAATCTTTGCCAGTATTTCAGTCAACATTCTCACTGCTGTGACCCAATAAGCCTGATTACACACAACTTAAAGAAAGGAAGATTTATTTGTTCACAGTCTAGGAAATTTCAGAGTTTCAGCCCATGTCAGGATGGATCTGTGGAGCTTAGGGAATGGTGGTAGGAAGCAGAGAGAAAGGGAGAGAGCAAGGGCTCTGCTCTCATATCATGGGGGACAGAAGCAAGAGAGCCAGCAAGCAATGGGATTCAAAGACACAAGCACCATACCCAAGACCACATCCCCAGGGACCCACCGCCTCAGTCATACCCCACCTGCCTAAGTTACCACCCAGTAAATACATTATAATGGATTTATCTACTGATGAGATTACAACCCTGACTTAATTATATCATCTCTGAACATTACTACATGAGCTCTTCAGGGGATATTCTATATCTAACCATAACAGCCAGCTACTCCTCTAATAGAGGATTAATATTCAGAATATATAAAGAACTCCAAAAAATTAACACCATAATAACAAACTATTCAATAAATAGGCAAATGAACCAAATAGACATTTTTCAAAAGAAGTACAAATAACCAGCAATTACATGAAAAAATGTTCAACATCTTTACCCATGTTGGAAATACAAATTAAAACTACACTGAGATTTCATTTCACTCCAATTAAAATGCAATCATCAAGAATACAAATACCAAATGGGTGTGGTACCTGTAATCCCTGAACTTGAGAAGATGAGACAGGAGGATCACATGGTCAAGGTCAGGCTCAGCAACCTATTCACAACTTAGTGAGAACCTTTCTCAAAATAAAATTCATTTTTATGAGACCAGAATTACCCTGAAATCAAAACCCCCCAAAATCATTCTAATATTACTGGCCAATATCTTCATAAGCACAAATACAAATTTCTTAACAAAATATTAGCAAATCTGTTATATACTCCTGTGAAATTACCAATACCAATCTCAATATCATGTATGGGGAAGGGGAGGGAACCAGGGGAAAGCTCACTAAGTGCTGTGTGCATGTTTGTCCCTATTACTCTGAACTACATTATGATGTGAAACTACAATTCACCAACAAAAGTTTATTTTTAAAAAGTCAGTAATATAGAAAAAGGGCTTTATATTTTGAACAAGTACAGTTATTTTATAAATCCAAATTGGCTTAATGATTTAAAATAAAGTAGTACAATTCTGTGCATTAACAGAATAGAGGAGGGAAGTAATCATATAGCCACTTCATACATGCAGGAAATGGGTCTGGTAAAATTCAACACGGATTCATGATTCAAAAAACCACTAGTGATAATCTAGGACTAGAAGAAGATTTGCGGTTCTAATTATATGAAGCCTAAGAACAGGTAAAAACTGATCTATGGCTATAAAACTCAGAAAATGGTTGTCTCTGGTGGGAATTAGGGCTAGGTAGGGAGATTGGCCAGAAAGGGATGCGGAGGAGAAATCTTGGGTTGTGGTTTATAGCAGTGTATAAAATTTTCCAAATTCACCAAGCCATAACAGATATAATGAGTAGAAGAGGTCACTAGAGGCTAGGAAGGGGGGAGGAGAGTGATAGAGAGCAGATAATGGGTACCAAAGTACAGTTAGAGAAAGTGAAGTAGTTCTAATGTTATAGAATACAATTGGGAAACTACAGTCTACCACAATTAATTCTACATTTCAAGATAACTAGAACAGAAGAGTTCAACAGCCTTCATCACATAGAAATGATAATATTTGATGTGATGGAAATACTGATTTCCCTAATTTGATGATTGCACATTGTATACATGTATCAAATTATAAGATCCCATAAATAAGTACAAATATTATATGCCCATTAAAAAATAAAAACTGAAAACTTATCAGATCAAACACTTAAGGCCCAGGTATATTACTAAGTTCCCCTCCCCCTACACACACAGATACATTGACTTGTTTAAGTTGTTGAGATTTAGAAAGATGGAGGTGGCAATGGTAGCAAAATTTTTGGATCCCACCATATCCATACATTGAAAAGAGATAAAGGAACTGGATGGCAAAATCCAAACCCCATAACCAACATTTACAATGAAACTAGTTGGCAGCATTCAAGTGCATGGGGGAAACCGCCAGCAGCCATGAGGCCCACAGATTATCACAACTGTGTAAGAGAAAACAGGGCAAAACAGGATGCCCGACTACCTGGGAGCACAAAAATCCCAAAGGGTCAGTGTGGTATCGCTGGACAGGGCGGTGGGCAGATCTGAGGACTGAAGCTGAAACCACAAGCAGTTTGGCCCACTCTACCAGAGATGGGTGCACGGTTCCTCTGTACAGCTCATAAGGCCTGCAAAAGGGTAACCACGGGGCTTCCTTCCAGGACAGGGTGCTGCACTGAGGATAAACTCTTAAGGGTAAAATCAACATTAAGCAGAGTACAGAAAATGGAAAAATAAGGAAAAATAGAAGTGAGGAAGAGGGATATACTCAGGAAATCAACATAAATTCAGCATAAGAACATGTATTAAAATCAACTACCCTACAAAACTACCTAAGAAAAAAGAAGAGACCAATAGAATACTGAAAGGGGATTGAGGGAGGGAGGTGGGAAGGGAAAAAAGGAAGACTGAGGAAGGAAACAAATGCTATGTCTACATATGAAGGTATCACTACCAATCTCATTAACATGTATGGGGAGGGAGGAGGGGGAAGCTACACTGGATATAGAAGGAAATAAACCAAGAGCTGTGTGCATGTATGCTTGTACCACTCTGAATCTCACTATAATATATAATTACAATGCATCAATAAAAGCAAAAATAGAAAGAGAAAAAAGAAGAAAGAAAGGAAGGAAGGAAGGAAGGAAGGAAGGAAGGAAGGAAGGAAGGAAGGAAGAAAGAAAGAAAGAAAGAAAGAAGGAAAGAAAGAAAGAAAGAAAAGGGAAAATATACAGAGAGAATTAGGAGCAGCAAAACCCTCTTACAGATAATGAATGCATGCCAGGAAGACATAGTTTTTAAAAAGCAAACTATGACATGAAATTCAAAGGAATTAAAAGATATTAATGTGATACAAGATGTGAGAGAACAACCTAAGTCAGAATGTGAAAAATTCAGAGCCAGGATAACAGAAAAGAATTAGAAATACATGAAGCTGGTTGTGGTGGCGCACACCTATAATACCAGTACTTGGAAGGCTGAGACATAAGGATCTCAGGTTCAAGGACAGCCTCAGCAATGTAGGGAGACTCTCAGCAACCCAGAAAGACCCTATTTAAAAAAAATAATAATAGAAAGGTCTGGGGGTATAGTTTGAAGGTGGAATGCCCCTGGGTTCAATCCCCAGTACCCCCCCCAAAAGAAGAATTTGAAATACATGAAAAAGAAAAAAAAAGTTTAGAAATGAAGACTAAACTCTACAAAGTACAAGAGTGAATAAACAACAGATAATTCTTAGAAGAAATATAAAATAAAAAGGAGGAAAAAGTTAAATCAGAAAAAAGAGATTAAAGTCTCTGAGAGAAATCAACAAATATGAACAATAGGCATAGAAGACCCAACATACAAGGGATAGATGTTTTTGAAGAAGAAAACCAAAGCAAGGGGAAAAGAACAAATATTAAAATCAAGAAAAAATTCCTAAAATAAAAAAGCATTTGAAACCACAGATTGAAAAAGCACATAATATATCTGAGAATATCCAGACAGGATTATGATCACAAGAATATATTCTAATAACCTTACTAAAGTTTTTTTTTAAATAAAAATGTTATAAGTATCTAGACAAAAAGCACATTACTTAGAATGAAAACCATTTTATCACCAGACTTATATACCAGAACAAAATGCAGTCACTTACTGAAGATACTCAGTGAGAGACAAGGTGAGACAATTTTTTCTCTCTGGATAAACTTAACTTTTAGGTTTTAATGGTGCAAATACGCTATTGTTAACACCAAGAATCAGAGAATGTTGTTCCCATGAACCCTTCCTAAGTAATTTACTAGAGAATGAACTTTAGACAACCAAAAACATTCAAGGGCAAGAGACAAGAGGTCCGACAATAATCATTGAATGTACATGCACTTGCAGAACTGAGGTTACATAAGGGTTAAGCAGGACAAAGTACAGTATGTGTGATGGTTTGGATTGAGAATGTCCCCAGGCTTCGGGTGGTGGACAAGGCAGCCATGTTGGAGGCGGGACTTGGTTGTTGGGGAGAGGTTCCTGGGAGCGTGGCCAGGGGCAGTGTTCACTGGGCAGGCTTTCTGCAGCTTCCTGTTCTCTCTCCCCTGCTACCCTCAGCTGACAACAAGCTCTCTCCTCCTCTCTGCTTCCTGCCATTATGCCCTAAGGACCTGTAGCCCCAGCTCCTGTTTGACGGCCTGCATAAAATAGACTATATATACTGGACTGAAATCTTCAGAACTATAAGCAAATAAACCTTCCTTCCTTTAAGTTGTGGTCACCAGGCATTTGGGGTCACAGCCATGAGAAAGCTGACTGTAGCAGTATGGAATGGATGTGCACTCTGACAATGTCAACATAGTATAATCACAAAAAGTGAAAGAGAATGAGGATAACATACAAAGTTTTCACTGCTTTAAGTAATCATAATTGGTGGAGGTAGTATTAGTAGTATTATTCTGAGATTATTGTGTGTGTCATGTAGGATCAAGCAAATGAATAATGATGTGACATTCTAATTCCATCATCCTGGTGTCTGTGAGAGCCAAGATCATAAGTATGAATGAAAGGAGATACATATGCAACTTAGAAGTTGAAGAAATAACAGATCGCCATGGGTTTGAACTGGAAATATCAGTATGAATATATAAATTTATTATATGTGTGTCTATGTATGTATAGGTTATGTCTATCCATATATCTGTCACATAACAGCATCTTTAGTGTCCACATTGTGGTCTTGAAATACTATTCCCATTTTAGAATTAACAGAAATAGGATTTCTCAAGAAACATACATGATGAGCCTCAAATGCCTTAATAAAATGGACTACATATACATGAACTGGAATCTTCAGAACCCCAGAAAGCATGAACGCTACGAACGATTACCAGGGACATGTCAAAAGGACTCAGGAACCAACCTGAAAAAGCTCTCATTTACTAAAGATGAGACATTTCAAAGTTCAGTAAAGATAAGAATTGCAATGAATTGAAACCCATCAGATTTTTTTTGGTACTAGGGATTGAACCTAGAAGCATTCTACCACTGAGCTACTCCCTCAGCCCTAATTTTAGTTTTTAAACAGGGTTTCACTAAGTTGCTGAGGGACTGAGCCTCACTAAGCTCCTGAGGCTGTCCTTGGACCTGCGATCCTCCTGTCTCATCCTCTCAAGTACTGGAATTACAGGCATGTTCCACCACACCTGGCTCCCATTAGATATTTCTAAACCCACAGATGTATAATGTATATTCAATTGGTCACCTTCAGGGAGGACAGTGTGCCAATGCATTAGGTTGAAAACTGTGTAAATAGAAGGTAAGATTCAAACATTTAACCTGTCTTATATGAACTGCACCACTGAGTAGCAAAATATTGTATGAGGCAAGTGTTTCCTTATTCAATCAGTTCTGCTGTTGGATAAAAAATGAAGTACAGGTGAGCATCCCTCATCTACAAATTTGAAATCCAAAATCCCCTCAAATTCAAAACATTCTGAATACCAACTTGAGGCATAGTGGAAAATTCCACACTTGACTTGTAATGGGCCATAGTCAAAACACAGGTGCACTGAGAAATTGGGAAACAAAAGGGACTTTAGATAAATAAGGGGAGATACTAGTAGAATAGTAGAATAGTGGAAGGGGATTTGGGGAGGTGAAAGGAGAGACTTGATGAAGAAAACAGTTCAAATAATGCTATGATTATATATGAAGTTTTCAATACCAATGTCATATTATGTATGTGGAGGGTGAGGGAGCGGGATGGGATCTGGAGGGAAACACAATAAATGCTGTGTGCATCTATGCTTCTAGAACTCTGAACCTCATTATGATGTATAATAACAATGCACCAATAAAAAAGAAAACTTACCTTCGGGCTAAGTGTACAAGGTTTTCATGAAACATAAATGAATTTTGTATTTAGACTTGCATTCCATCCCAATGATACCTCATTATATATTCATATTTTGGAACACTTGCATATATAAATAGATATTATATAATAATAACATATAGTATATAATAGTTTTATAATATATATGCAAGTATTTCAAAGTCTGAATAGAAATCCAAAAATCCAAATATGTTCAACTTGTAATAGATTAAGATGTCACCAACTCCTAGTGAGGTAATGAATCTGGATATTGAGCATCAGTGACTACTAATACCAAAAAAAGAGTCTACAGTCTACCACAGACATAATACTTTGATGAAAGAATACACCCCCACATACTTTTGCCAAAGGGATCACATCTGAGTCTGGTCAGGACAGACTCAGGTCACCAGTGTGCAAGAAATAGAGGACACAGGAGCACACTGCACTGCACCACGAGTATGCGTTGAGCAGAATCTAGACTGCAGGTCAAATACCCGGATGCATCAATAAGTACCTTGTAAAGACAAGAGAGGAAAGGACAGAGGAACTATAACTCTAAGGGAGTTTAAAAGACAAATCAAGGTTTAAAAATTTATGAAGTTTAACTGGAGTATATAGGGACGCACACTTGGATGACAAAGCCATAAAGACATGCAAGGACATGATTACTATAAAAATATAGAATAATGATCATTTTTAGAAGGAGAAATGGTGCTGTGGATGGGATGAAGTGAGAGAGGGGGAGTCAAATGGCACCAATGTTATTTCTTGATTTGGGTAGATTCCAGGGTATTTCTCTCATAATAATTCACTAAACCATACAATTGTTTGGGGATGTTTTCTGTTCCTCTGTTTCATTTTACAATGTAGTATGTGTGTGTGTGTGTGTGTAGATGTAAATATGTCTTGTGTATACACATTCATGCATTTTGTGTGTATCTCCATGCATTATACATTTATCATCTATTTGTCTCTCTATAATGTTTCAAATGAGGTATCTCCCAAGAAAAATATCTCTGTTTTAAGAAAGGGTCTATAAACAGTCAAAATAAACTTTTATATGCTGGGATAAAAAGGCATTTATGTTGAGGCTGGGGCCTCAACATCAGTAAAATGAGAATTAAAACCCAGGCAGTCTAGAAGCTTAGGCCAGAACCCTTGATATCAATCTGTGAGCAATATAAGCCATCCCTTGCTTATGGAACTCCATGTGAACATGTACTCCTCCGCTGGGGCCTGGCTCTCCCTTTGTCCCCAGCAATTAGCACAGTTTACACTTGAGTGGTCATTGTTTTGACCCGCCCTAAGTCTCGGCATCCGGACTCCATCACCCACCATCTGTGCGGTTGCCAGGAGGACTTCTCAGCATCTCTCCAGCAAACACCGGAAGTGGGTTTTGGCCACAGGCCTAACCTGTGACAGGTGGCCAAGGGACAGAGTCTTCTGTCATTCATGGTCTCAAGGACCAGAGTGGATCAAAACTAGCTATGGATTTAGTTGTCTAAATGTTCTCTTTTGCAATGAGAGAACACAAAATAGGAAAAATGGAAAGAGGAGAGAGACATAAAGATATAGAAAAGATGCCACGAGAGAAAGTGTAAAGAGAGAAAAAATGGAGAAAAAGGAGGATAAGATAATGGAAAGAAGAGAGGGAAGGGGGAAGGTAGGAATCAGTAGTAGATGATAAAGGAGCACACATGGTTAGAAAGAAGAAGCATTCATTCTGAGAAGGGCCAGCCATTGCCCATTAAGTTGTACTCCGTGCTATGACGAAATAGTTTCAGCATTAAATAAAATACACACAATCTTTAAGGGGGGGTTGTTCCTCATTTTTATCTAAATATTTATTTGTGGAAGTGGTTTCCATAGTAACTGGGGAACAACAGAAATTCCCAACAACTGCACAAAAGATCAGAAAAGCATGACACTATCATTTTGAGATTCTGGGGATCCAGGGGTCAGACTAGGACAGCACTGACATCAGCATGCTGAGAAGGCAGCCCCAAATTTAGGAAGCAAAGTGCTTGGTCAGCACCCGGGCACTGTGTGAGCCTCATGTCTCTCAGCACAGGCTCTGGCTGTTGGGAAGAGCAGCTTGGGAATGAGTTTTAGGGTATTGACCAAGTCAAGGAGAAGAGGTACTGTAGTCTCCACAACCTGGCAGCGTACTTAGGTAGACCTAGAGTTAAATGAATTGTCTCACCAACCCAGCTTATCTTGACTAGGTTTTCAGTCTTCCAGAATCCTCTGAGAGTGACCAGATGCTACAGCAAAAGCCCCAAGACCTGTGGCCGCACGTATCCCTGCTGGGAAGAGATCAGTGATCAGACATGGGTTGGGAAGACAAAATTTCATTACTAATGATGAATTACCAACATCTGTGAGTGAACTGTTTCTTTTAGACATAAATGTGAGAGAATCCAAGATGACATCTAAAATAATATCCCATTCCAATACTTGGTCATGAGTGCAACAGAATACACAAAGGTGTAGGGAAAGCAACTGCACACAACTCACTGCCTTTCTTCTCTCTGAGCCCTCAGTCAGGATCTACCCAGGGATTTATTCTACATGTGACAAACCTTGCAAAGACATCAACTGGAATGTAGAATCCATGAGAGCAGTGAGTTTTGTCTGTTTGACTCACTGTAGATCTCTAGTACCTAGAACATTGCCCAGCACATAGGAAGCACTCAACACCTAGTTACTGAAAAAAAGAGAAAGAATGACTAAATCCATCTCTTATGTGTGGTTGTAGAGTTGCTTTTTGGACCTTGCCCTGGAAAATCTCTAAAAATAGTACTTGTCTATAAAGGCTTTCTTCCTGGGATAGCTTTGTTTTAGTTTTAATGTTTTTAGATATTCTGTCCGTTGGGTCTACTTCTGTCCTGTCCCCTCGTGTACTTACTGGAACCTCTCTCGACTTCTGGATGTTGCCTGATCCTGCATCCTGAGTGCTGGCTTGGATTGATCCCTGGATCTGCCTGGAACCCTGGTTTCTCCCTTCTTTCCTGACCTTTGCCATGACTCATGGATGGGTCTCTTTAGTACATGGTAGTCAACAATGGGGGCCTGAGAGAGAGAGAAGCACGTACCCGAGGAAGCACATATCTGGTGTCTCAGAAAGAGCTAGAAAATAAGAATTAACTAACATTTATTTGGGGAGACAACTCTGTATCAAGATATTCCAAAAGTTTAATGCATGCTGATTAATTATCATCCCCACTTTTAGCTATGGAAACTGAAGCACAAGAGAAGTTAAATAAATTACTATAAGTATCACAACTAGTAAGAGGCATAGCCAAGATTTAAATGGACTGTGTGGCTTATTGTGGGCGGAGACTCGTGGCTTCCACAACACACCAATGCCAACTCTAAGAGTGAATTTTGCCTAGTTAGGAGATCAGCAAACAGGAGCACAATGGGACAGGATATAGAGCAATGAGAGAGAACACAAAACTTGGGATCTCTTCCATAATTGAAAATAACTACCACCACCAATACACCCATACATTGAATATTTACTCTATACCCACTAGAGACAAGGATTTTCATTCATTATCTGAATAAGCCCATGCAATGTGAAATTGGACTTTCAAATTGTTCAATAATTTTTTCAAGGTCATGGGTCCAGAACTGGCAAAAGTGACATTTGATCTCTGGTCTTGTCTCAGGCACGTGTTCATAACCACCATGCTTACTGCATCCCCCAACCACAAAGCCCCAGCACTCATTGTTGGGGGACATTGACACCCACATTCCTCATGGCTGACTGTTGTGTAGGAACAGGGTACTAAGCTCTGAGTTCTGTAACATTGTCTTAGGACTTGGGTAATAGTGGGTTAGGGATAGGATGACTTCACATCATGTTGCAAATATGGTTGATATTGATTTCAGAAACTATTTTTCTCAAATTGGTCTAAAATACAATAAAAGCGGGATGAGCTCAAAACAAACCACACATAAAATTACTTAAAGTGGAAATACAATGCAACACTACACCCTCTCACCATTTAATCATACTGTAGCTACCAAAATGCTGCCTCTTAGACTCATCGCTTGAGATGTAGAGGTTTGACCATATTTTTCTTGACATTTCTGATTTTCCACTTAAGGGAAGTCATTCAAACTGTGTACATGTTCCACCACTTGAGTTTTCTGATTTCTTTCCATATGTCATGACTGATATCAGTTAAGTACATAAAATTTTATTAAGTGCCTACTGTGTGCAGAGACCTGGTCTCAAAGTCTCGTGTTTCAGTCAGTGTTCTCACAACTGTGATCCAACACCTGACACACACAAAACTTAGTAGAAGGAAGATATATTTGCTTATGAGTCTGGAGATTTCACTCCATATATATATATATTCCATTTATGCTAGCTGCCAAGTGGGAGCTGGGGCTATAGGTTCTCAAGGCATGATGGCAGGAAAGAGAGAACAAGGGGGTGGGAATTTTGAGGGACATATAAAGTTCCCAAGGCCACACCCCCAGGGCCCCATCTCCAGCCATGCCTGCCCTCAGAGGCCACATTCCCAGGGACCCACCTCCTCCAAGCATGACTGCCTCCAGAGCTTGAGGTCTGAGGGACATTTTACTTCCAAACCATAACACCTAGCAAAGGTGAGCAGACACATAAACAACCTAATCTGCAGAATTAAGGGAAGTTTATAAAAGAGATGTTATGGTTGGGGCTGGGGAGAGATCTACAAGATGATAATAATCTGTTCTTCGTACAATGAGAGGGGAGTGGGACCTAGGTAGAGAAAGTATAGTCTGTTGCAAAATAGGAGAGCATAATCAAGAGGTACAACCTGGGATAGTGGGGAGACCCCCATGCCAGAGTCTTAGATCTGGCAACCAACAACCACACAATTCTGGCTAAGCCATTCTCTGGTCTTTTTCTTTCTCATCTATAAAGTGAGGAGGTTACACTGAATGGCCTCTCAGTTTCCCTAGAACTGAAAATCCTCTCATTGGCTCATCTAGCACATTGCTCTGCCTTTAAATGTGCCATCAAGGAAGATTTCACAGTTGCTACATGATACGGACCATAAAAGAACAATACCTTGGGCTAGAAACTTGCCCTGCTGTCTCCCTAGAGTTTCACCCACTATTCAAGGTCTGAGAGCTATCAGCAGGCAGATTAATTCAGTTCTCTCTGTGTTGCCTATTCAGTCCCTTGGATTAATGGATGGTTTCTTTAGCTTGTGACTAGTTCCCTTCTCAGGTTGTCTTAGCACATACAGTTGTTAATCCTGGCCCAATAACAGACCAAACTAAAGACACAGTGAAGTAGATGTAGGGTCACGGTGGCAGCAGAGGGACATGATGATTCCCTGAGATGTAATATATTTTGGAAACTCTAGAAGGAGAGTTATGGTTCCTTAAAGAAAAGTTCTGACCATTCATTGATGCCAATTCAGTTTAGTTTGAAATGTCAAGTAAGTTTCTGCTGAGGGAGGGACACATGTGATGGGCAGGGCCCAACAGGTGTTCACTGATAGCTGGGGTACACCGTGAGCCAGAGAGGATGAGTTTAAAGGTTTGTGTGCTCCTTTAGCTTCCAGGCCTGGTTGAGGTCTCATCCAGCCTCTGACCATATGACTTCTCCTTACCCTCTTCAGTCTATTGATTCCTCGAGTGGTACTCATCTGCACGCAAGATGCCTAACAGGTCTCTCGAAGCTGTGGATCTGAATCAGCCAAGAGGTTGCCTTTCTCTTCTTATTCAGGGCTCATGGGTCTTTGCCTTGGGCACGTCTCTGTACTGCAAACAAATAGCAGGCAGCAGAGCAAGACTGCGCAGTGTTGCGGCTGCCAACGCTCAGGGCGGTGCATCCTTGGCCTTGTGTCTGCAATAGTATAATGGATGAATTATTAATTATGATTTATCTCCAGGACAAAGGAAATGTGTAGGCGATTTTCTCCAAAGACAAGAGTACAAAAGACTGTGCCTGGGGCTCAGGTTTTATTAGTGGCAAATGAACATTTGGAATAGAGTAATAGAGATTATGTTTGATATTCTTCACATCACCTTTCAGCTAAGCACTTAATAAGTACTAATTCATTAATTTCCAAAACATCCTTATGGGGAAAGAAATATTATTTCTACTTTTTTTCTCCCCATTGTTTAAAAGGTTGAGAAATTTAGGCATTAAAAGCCTATTTTGCTACTTTTCAAAAGAATTCCTAAATAAAATGTTCTTTCTTTCAAGTGGAGATTAAATATAATTTTACACTCAAACTATTTCCTCTTCTAAATAAAGGAAAATGTTCAGCCTACTAGGACATGTTTAAGATTTGAAAGTATTTGTTTTGATTCAGGTTGTCAGAGCAAGAATGTTTGGGAACTCTCAGAAACACAAATAAATTTTCCAGCAGCTTCCCAATTATTATTTTCCTAAACTTCCATTTTTTTAGAAATAATTTCACCAACTTTACAGTCACGAATATTGTTGGTATATACTCCCAAAATGTTTTCTCAGGAACTTCATTTTCTAGAACTAAAGATTAAAGAGCATTTGAGCTCTATAGGGACACTCGATATTTAAATGGTTCATTTTAGAGGCATTGACCATCTACCTGACATGTTGGCTACTGTAGAGGTGTGAACATCAAGAGGATGTAAGGCATTGGTGCAAGAACCAGGATGAGAAGTCCGTATTTCAGTTTAAAGTTATCATCACTGTCATCATCTTCATTAACATCACCATCACTATTCATCCTTTACATTAGTATATTACATAATTCAACAATGTCTTCATAAACATTGATTAAGTTCTTTAAGAACCCTACAAAGTAGGTTTGTGACCCTCTCAATGACCTCACTTCCATAAGAGGCAAAGCAAATAACAATGACTTATTTGGAGACCTGACTGGGTCAATTTATAACACCCCCCCTTTTCCCAGCCTTAACTATGATGGATAACTACGTGTCTTTATGGAATAAGATGTTTCCATTATATCGATAAAGAGAGTAAGGAGCATGGCTTAGGACTGTGGCAGCAGTGGGCTTCCTGACACAGAACTCCCAAGTCAGCCATCACCCCCACTGAGGCACAAACAGCCTTGGACGATAATGGTTCACCCTAAAAGGGTAGGGCCTTTACTGCATGGTTCAGAATACAGAGTTCAGGACACAAACCCTCTACAAATGTACCCCAAAGTAGGAAGAGATAAGCTACACAGGTTCGATTGCTCACCCTTGACTCATCGGCTACACCTACCTCAGGGAGAAATGAATAAGGGGCTGGAGGAAGACCAGGTGTGCTCTGCTAATGGACTTCTCTCCATATGGAAGAAAACTTCAAGACGAGAGGGCAATTATTCCCTCCAAACATAAGACTCCCTCCATCCGAATGTTCCATTGTTTTGTTTGGGTGTGATGCTTGAAGACTGAGTTTTTTGGGTTTTTTTCCTACCTTCTTATGTTGGCTGGTGGGAGACAGTTGATCAGCACTGGTCAGTAGATCCTGAAGCCGGGGACTCTGTGAGTATAGAGAGCCCTCACAAGCTGTTCCAAAATCTCAAAGTGAAGCAGGTCTCTTTCCACTTCCTGCTAATAACAGAGCTGCCTTACTATGCCTCATTTTTATAAATAACTAGTTAGATCTCAAAGCATTTATTGTTTGTCCTATCTCAGAGCAGTTCTACACCTGCTAGTTGTTCATGGTACAGAAATTAAAGTGTGTATATGTGTATATATATGTATATATGTGTATATATACACACACACATAAATACATACATACACACATACATACATATAATATATAAAAACATATAATTATGTGTATATATACTGTATCCCAAAGTAGAAATATAATATATACACATACATATATACTAATAGGTATATACTATGCATAGTATATATTATATTTAATATGTATGTATGCATATATATCCTTTGAATGTATGTGCATTATACAATATATACATACAATATACATGCATACATATGTATATATATAAATACACACAATATATGTATATATATAATATATCTACACACACACACACACACACACACACACACACACACATTTTTTTTTTGCCTCTATCTCTCCAATCTACCCTCCGCCGTTACCTGGGATAGCCCCACTGTTGATTAACTCCACTGCCGATAAATTTTCTTTCCTTCAAATTTGGCACTTTGGACATCTTTTCATCCCCCATCCCCTCCATTCTCAGGAATGGTAATCAACCTTCAGTCTCCATTTTCTCAAAGTACATAAAGCTGGAACTTTTATATTCCAAAGAGATAGGGGGAAATTGGGTTCCCTTCTAATATTTGGGATCTGGGTATTCTGAAAGTCCAGAAGCCCACCACAGTATTATTCTATATATGATAAGCAGTGGACCTACTGTAGAGAGGTCATGAGGGATATCAAAGACAATGGGTAGAAGGTATCACCTGGAAGAACAGGGTGGGGAGGAGGCTGGACTGGTCCACAGTGATAACAAGATGGACTCTAATTCAGGGATGGAGCTGCCTATCTTCCCTCTTCTTTTACGGTCCCAGTGACCTCTGGCTACATCATCTATTGAAAGGAATATTAAAAGGCTGACAGGGGCAGCTAAACTCAGTTTCCAGGCCGAGAGGTTTCTTTCTCCTACAGTAAAAGAAATAGATTCCAAAAACCACGCTTAAATGACTCTCACTTGGCTTTTTTGAGTTAAATCTAAACCCAATGGTTGTATTTGGTTCAGTGTTAGCCTTTGGGTCATGAGCAACAGCAAAACCTGCATTACAAGGCCAGGACAGGTAAGGAATGAAATTGTCTGCCTTAGGAAGGACACGAAAGAAGGGGAGATGCTGGGTAGCAGTTGTATTCTGCACAGTCTGTGGACTGGTGCCAGCCCACCATCTGCTCGTTACCCACCTGCAGCAAAATAACCGCAGAACTTTCTGTAGTGAACAGTTGGAAACTTTCTGGGAGTAAATGGTTAGATACCTTTTTAGCATTTTGACAGAGTAATTTTACGACTATTGTCTCTATGGCACTGTTTCCCAAGCTGTATTTTGATGACATGCTGAAAAAAAAAAAGTTCTGTTGAAACAACTGCAAGCACTAGTTTTTACAAAGTTAAATTTCTTTAATGTGAACATTTCTGAGCCTTAAACATACCGTGGGCATTATTAACATCTAAGAGTAGACTATACTAAAGTTCTTCAATTTTATTTGTCCTCTGAATCCTTTTAATGTCATGTTAAGTAGTGTTCTGTGAAATATAGAGAAACACTTCTTTATAGGGCAATCTGACTTTGTTGGAGGTAAAAATAGTATTTTTCCCTTTCTACTTGACTCCATCTGCTATTAACATGAAGTATCGAAGCAGTGGCCTCTACTTTTTAAATCATCAAAACTGCCATTTTGAACTTAATATGCTCCATAATCATGCAGTCTTCTTAAAGGGAATTTGTTCATCAAACCTTTCTAAAAATGAAACACAAGGAACACATGTGAGCTGGCTCAGTTGATCCTTAATATTCCCTAGCCATCTCCAGAGCAACCTGGGACAGTTGTACTTACGCCCTCTAGGGCCTCAGTCAGCAGTACTTTGCTGAATATCTCAACTCCCTTATTCAAAAGACAATCTCTACAGGATACAAGAGGAAGTTTTTAACAAGTTCTTGCAATAGGAATGTAGGAATTTTTTTGTAGGGTTTATTTCCATTCTGGATTCTGGAATGCCAGTGATATTATACCCAGTTATACAGCCATCCCTGTATGCAGTCTGTATCGTTGCTGTGTGTCAACATTGATGGAGACTTCAATATATTTTCACTCTCCCAGTCCCAGATATCCAATCACACAATGACAGAGAATGCCACCTGCCTGTGCAAATATCCATCATTTCCTTCCTCCCAGTCTCCTCAATTTTAAGTTGATCATGATAAAATCTACATTTCTCAGCCAAGACAGTGCATGTCATTTTTGGGACTCCTCCTTAAAAAATAGCTGGTGTGTGCCATTTTTCCATTTCTTATTTACCTTGTAGTTCATCTTGCTCTTGGAATATCAATGTAAGACACTTAATCTAGTAGGCATCTTGAGCTTAGGAGATACAGGCTACCCTGCATATGTCACATGGAAAGTTAGAAAGAGCAGAACCCGATATCCAGAGCTGTAAGTCCTAAAGTGTTTAGCTCTGGCTTTCACTACATAGGAGAGAAATAAGCTTCTATCTTGTATAAGTCACTAGGCTTCTTTTTGTTTTGTTTTGTTGTTGTCTATTATCTGTGTGATTTTATTTGGATTTTCCATCAACTAAAACAAAACCTATTTCTACCTGATTAATGTACCAATGAATCTCCTAATCTTTGTCGAGGGCTTCTGTACATGTGTCTTGGGGCAGTCTTCAATACCTAACCAGGCAGTTTACAGCCTGCCTTATACTTCAGTTCCTCTTTCACGCAGATCCTCAAGCTCACCCACAGGTGAATGCTTAACATCTTCTTGCATCCTTCCTGTGCATGTGCACAACCCTGTCCATGCATATGACCTTCAAGATACTGGGAAATAGGTTGGAGATGTCCAAATCCCATTGACATCTCACTCCCCGGCTTTTCCTCTTAAGCTTCTGGTTACTCTATTCTTTGCCCTGTTATCCATCACTGTATGCAGCCACAATATTAAATCATTTGCCTATAATTGTTTCAGCCAATTTTTTCTTCCCTCCCCAGGAAAGACATCACACTTGGTGGGCTCTAAGTCAGCCTTGTAAGTAGGATCTTTTAAGAAATCAGCATTTAGGTAAGATAATGACCATTCTTTGGGAATGAGTCCTAACTAAAGTTCCAGCTTGTTCTGCCCCCACCAGTGACTGCTCTGCTACATTGAACTTATGAACTATGTTGTCTTGAGCCTACAGCTGAGCTGCACACAGAGGGTGGGACTAGAGCAAGTTGTGCATATCTTGCTATTCCTACTGAGGTTTGCCTGGTTTTCTTGAATAAACATTTCTGGATTGGCTGCAGGCCTTCACTTAATTTCCAGAGTTCTGAAAAAAGTTGATTCTGACCACTTTTACTAGGTTTTGGTTGCTTTATGGAAATTTTGCTTTGTGGTAAGATTTTGGAAGTTCTTATTCTTAGTTTTGCTGTCATCACCCCCTTTCCTTTTTGAAAAATAAGGCAAATGAAGCACAGCTGGGTAATCTTCAGTTTCAAAGGTCTTCTCACCCCAATTTAAATTAGCCTTTTGTTTTTGAGGCCCGACATGGAATAAGGAGCTGGCTGCAGTAAAGAAGGTATGGGGCTCAAAGAACACAAGCACAGCTCTCAATTGAGAAAGGCCCAAGAGTGGCTGGCCCTCCACCAAGCGCCCCCACCTTCCTGCTGCACTTCATGCTCTGCCTCCATTCCTTCTTGAACACCACCATCGCCACCATGCATTCTTCATGAAGGAACCAGGTCAGAGTTAGCCTGGGTATAGGTCAAGGGAGAGGGACTAAGGGGAACCATTAGCCATTTGATTTGCTAATCATTATTCATGTTACTCCTCCAATAAACCAGAAACCACACTGAGTTGAGTCCTCTTCCTTCTGTAATCACAGTACTTAGGAGGCCGAGACAGGAGGATCATAGGTTCAAGGCCAGCATGCAATAACTTAGCAAGACCCTATTTCAAAATAAAAAATAAAAAGGGCTAGAGGTATATCTCAGTGGTAGAATGCTCCTGGGTTCAATCCCCAGTACCCCAAAAACAAAAAAAATTTAAATCATCCCTCATTATATTCAACAGTGTACCTCTCTGCTACATTATTTCCCTGGATGAGCATATCTAATCCCATAACCTTGAATACTAATCTTCAGGATAGTGCCTACCAAATCTGCAGCCCTAACCCTCCCTTAAACTCCAATCAGTGCATACAGTTATCTTCCTAGCTGCTTCTCTTGCATGTTTAATGAGCACAACATATCCCATTAAACCTGGCACTCCTCCTTTGTGTTCTGCATCTGCATAAAAGGGACCATATTTCAGCCTAGTGATCTGGTATAAAGTGTGGAGGCATCTCGCAGTTCTCTCTCTCTTTTCTTTATTTTTATGCCTTTAGCAGGTCCTATAAGATTCATCTTCAAAATGTCTATTGGATCTTTCAGGGTAAGAAAGGTTATATGTCAGAATAAACACTTTAAGAAAAGTTTGTTCAATTTGGATTGGGACCCTAGTCTATTTTTAGGCACATATTATGTCCCAAAATGCTATGATAAGGGAAGAGAGAAATGGAAGAGACACACCAACTCTTAACTGCCCCAATCTGGATGGGACATATATCAGTTCTACTTTTGGTCAGAACTAATCAGCTGGCCCAAATATAACTGCAGAAAGTTTGGAAAATATATGAAATATTCAGAACACTCTCAATCCAATCACTTCTTACCATTTTCTCTGCTATCAACCTCGTCCAAGCTACCATTGTTGCCTGAAATACTGCAATTTTTTCCCAATTAATCTTCCTGCTCTTGATCATGCCCTAATATGATCTATTCCTTCTTCTGTTCTTTCTGTCCCCTACTTTCTGTTTTCCAACTAGCAGTTAAAATGGCTAATCAGCCGGGCGTGGTGGCGCACGCTTGTAATCCCAGTATTTTGGGAGGCGGAGACCGGAGGATCCGGGTTCGCGGCCAGCCTCAGCTCTCTCGCTCTCTCCCTGTCTCTCTCTCTCTCTCTCTCTCTCTCTCTCTCCCTAGTGAGGCCCTCTGCAACTTCGTGAGACCCGGTTTCAAAATAAAGTATAAAAAAAATAGGGCCGGGGGCGTAGCGCGGAGGTAGAATGCCTCTGCGTTCAATCCCCGGTACTGCAAAAAAAAAAAAAAATGGCTAATCGACAGATGTGTGCATGTATATTTCTATCACCCTGAAACCCATCAAGATGTATGATTACAGTGCACCAATACAAAAATTATATAAAAATAAATAAATAAATAAATAAAATGATTTTTTTCAATTTGAAAGATGTTGGCAAGGCCAACATCTTTTGCTCCCAACTCTCAAAGGCCAAGCTTCTTAATATGGCCTCCGGGACTCCAAGAAAACCCTGCACCCTGCACCCTTCTCTGACCTCCTTGTCTATCACTTCGTACTGAGCTCACTGCATTAGCCACACTGGCCTTCATAGTCTTCTCGAGCACACCGACTTCAGTCCTGCTTAAGGCCTTCACACGTATGTGGTTCTGTCTGCCTGGAATGCTCTTTCTTCAAGTGTTTATATGGCCCTCCCCTTTATTTATGCTTGTACTGGGTTGTCACTTTCTTGGGGAAGGTGTCTTTGATCACCCTGTATAAAATAGTCAACTTCTAACCCCATCTCATCACCCACTCTTTCCTCTGCTTTTTCTTTTCACAGAACTCAACTCTTTCTGAAATCTACCCCCCTCCTCTCTCTTCTTCTTCTTCATTGTTCATTATCTATCTCCCTTACTTGAACAAAAGCTTGATAAGTGCAGGGGACTTGACTATCCTGTTCACTGTCGTTTCCCCATATGAAGAGCAAAGCCTAGCACACACTAGGCTCTCAATAAATATTTGTTCAATAAATGAGCGAATCAATTAGTTAATTAGTAAGAATATATCAAATAGAAAACCAAAGATATTCTCAGCAGCAAAAAAAAAAAAAAACAAAACTAAGATGGTGGGGTCACAGACCCAGTTCTAGCATGGTCGCTCCACAGGTGACAGGTCTGGCTGTCCCCAGAGCTGTCTGGACAGTCCTGCCTATGACTTCTTCAGGTTTCATTGAAGTCCCCAAAATATCTTTGGTTGAGAACACCTTCCCGGTGGACCCCAGATCAATTCGCTTTTGTTACTCAAATCAGCCAACATGAGTCACAGGAACAATAGAGGGCTGGGAGAGGACCTTGGTGTGGAGTGGAGTTGAATAAAAGTGTCATGGCAACAGAGAGCGTCTGCTCTAGGCCTTTGAGAGAGTGCTAGCCAAGGAAGCTGCGAGCTCCCTGGCTGAGCTGTGTGCCTTTGGGACAGAGCCCAGGTTTGAATGGAGAGGCAAGACCTGAAAATGTAAAGTTCCATCTCCACTGGTAGAGTCTTAGATGAGTAGAGACACAGTGTAGAGACTTTCACTTTTTTGCTGTGGCTGCCTCACTGGCCTTGGCCTGCAAAGTCCAGAGGAGGTGTGGAAACCAGGAATCCTCCATTGCTTGCACTTCATTCTTGTAATTCCATAGCTGTAGCATTCCATTTGTCTTTCCCAACTGGACTCTCTTACTCTCACTCTTCTTCCCAGCAGGGAAATTGCTTGTAGACAGATTTTTAAAAATATATAACAGCCAATTTTCTTTTATTGGGTTCTCTAACAACAAAATATAAAATAAAATTCCATTCTCTTAGACATTGACTGCTCTATGAAGTTGTCATAACATGGAATACATAAACCTGTGGTTCACACTGAGTACACAAACTATTTCTCTAGGGCACCTACAGCTCTTTGTTGGTGTACTCAAGCTCTATCCTATTCTACTGGCATTTAGAAGTGGGGACCAGGGATGATAAGCATGATGTAATATGAGGGCCAGTCCTTCCCACATAATAAATATATCAGCCCACCTGAAATAGCAGTAGCACCTCTCTTGAGTACACACTTACTTACATTTTAAGAATTCTAATCTTGGCCAGGTGTAGTGGCACATGCCTGTAATCGCAGTACTTGGGAGGCTGAGACAGGAGGATCACAGGTTCAAGACCAGCCTTAGCAACTTAGGGAAGCCCTCAGCAACTTAGTGAGACCCAGTTTCAAAATAAAAAATAAAAATAGAGCTTGGGATATAGCTGAGAGGTATAACACCCCTGGGTTCAGTTCCCAGCAACACACACACACACACACACACACACACACACACACACACACACAGACGAATTCTAATCTCTGGAAACTCCCTGTTGATTCACATAAAGAAACAAGCTCAGATAGAGGAAAGGACTTGTGTGCATGGCCTGAATCAGTACTGGAACCAGCTCTCCTCTTGCCCCACTCTGGGTTCATCCCTCAGCACCATATTGTCTCTGTGACAATGTGATAGTAGCACACTGGCAAAAAGAACAAAACTAAGTTGTTTAAAAGCATCAATAAAAAACTCCCTTAGAACATCCAGAGTATCTGAATGCTTGTGGAAACACTGACTGATGAATGACTCAAAAAGTGAAGCAACTCAGGAGAAAGAAACAGAACTGGCTCTTATTTGGCACTACCATGAGCCAGGTCATTTGCACATTCTGGCTCTTTCCTGCCCTGTAACAAACTTAAGACATAAAGACCACTGGCTCAATTTGGTGGATGAGAAAACTGAGGCTTGGAGGACTTAGATAAGATCCCAAAAGTCACAGCACTCATAGAAAGCAATGGAGCTGGAATCTAACCTGTTTTTTTTTTTTTCTGACATCAAGGTCTTAGTGCTTTCCTTCAGGTTATAATACCTTCCAGACACCACTCTGGGCTCTTGCTCTCAGAAATGAGAAGCATGGGGGCAGATGTGGTGGCATGCACCTGTAATCCCAGCACTTGGAAAGCTGAGATGGGAGGATCATAGGTTCAAGACTACCCTTAGTAACTTAGAGAGACCCTCAGCAACATAGGATTACCCTGTTTCAAAATAAAAAATAAGATAGGACTGGGGGTGTAGTTCAAAGTAGAATGCTTCTGGGTTCAATCTCCAGTATGAAAGGGAAAGGAAGGAAGGAAGGAAGGAAGGAAGGAAGGAAGGAAGGAGTGGGAAGCACAATGAAGAAGAAAAGGATTTCTTCATTTTCAAAAAAACACATTTCTGTATTTGTTGCATTTCTATCA
Source organism: Glis glis (assembly GCA_004027185.1). Classification (NCBI taxonomy): domain Eukaryota; kingdom Metazoa; phylum Chordata; class Mammalia; order Rodentia; family Gliridae; genus Glis; species Glis glis. The sequence continues at coordinate 48,117 of PVJS01000371.1, forward strand.
TTCAAAAGCAACAGAAATCAATTCAAATATGCTTAAGCAAAAATGAATATCTGTAAAAGGATACTGAAATTCATGGTATCTAAGAAGTTGAACAACCCAGCTATACAAGGACCGGAGGCAGCGACATGAATAGACCCTCCCAAGCTGTGCTGTGGTTGAGGCTGCCTCACCTCCAGATCCCAGTCCGTCTCTCAGTTCCATTCTTGAGAAATATAACAGTTCTGATTCATCCTCAATCAGATAAATCACCCTGGTCCAACCAGCTGTTTCTATTGGGTTAGGGTCACCCCACATGAAGGCTCATGTCTGTGGACAGAGTGGGTATCCCCAATTACCCATGATCTATTCTTGGCCATGCTTGCAGGCAGTTGAAGTTTCTTTCTCATCCTTCATATTCCCCTAACAAAATACCTTTCCATTGCTTCAGTGTGTGACTTCCTCAAAGTGTTATCTGCCGTTTTTGTACCCATTCCCTTCCACTCCAGTCTTTGGGGGAGAGAATGTTCCATACTTATATCCTCTGACTGACGAGATTTAATGCCACACTTCACCAAGAGATTTTGTGATTTTTAATTCTTTTATTGGCGCATTGAAATTATACATCATAGTGAGATTCAAAGTGATACATTAATACATGCACACATTGCTTGGTGTATTTCCTTAGATATCCCACCCTACTCCTCTGAGGAAATCCAACAGAAAATGATGGAACCCACCTGCATGTGAGAAGCCCTGAATGAAAATTTGTCCCAACCTTCTTTATAGGTATTCAAACAAGAATAAAGCTAGATTCTTACCCTTCAGATCCATATAACTGACAGGTCTCAGCCAAATAAATAAGGCTGTAACTGTCAGAAGGGAGATTTGGGGGAAGGAAGTGGTCTTGAAGGAAGGACTCTTCAAATCACACCAAGAGATGACTGATTGTCTTACTTGTCAGGTTATCAGCAGGTTTCCTGTGAAATGGAAGGTGAGAGGTAAAAATTGCCACAACAAACTCAAAGGACAATCTGATGGGCAGATGTAAGAGTAAGTATAGGGGAAAGAAAGGACATCTAATCAGGCCCTGGGAAACAAAGGAATGCCACCCAACAAAATATATCTTCTAGCCAATACCCCTAGGAAATAGTCCCTCTGGAGCCATTGGGTCCACGTCATGGAACATTCCATGGTAAGGGCCTTGTCTATCATGGGGTGCCTGACAGGATATGTCTCAGGCATTTGTATCCCTCAGGGAGGCAGAGAAAAGCAGGGGAGTAAATATTCCCTCTGATCAGATCTGTAATGACACCTACAGTGGAGGCAGGAAGCAGTTTTCTGGCAGTAGTGGTCTTTCCTTTCCATTACATGGGTGGCCCTAGGAAAATCATGAGGCATTTCCCTATACAGCATCCTGATTGGTGCCCTTTCCCCTTTCTTTTCTCTTGATAATGCTTACCACTATGAGCTTCTCAGGTCATCTATGGAAGTATTCCATCTGGCCTTGTTCTAATGAGATAGGGCCATAATCTAGACACTGATTTTTTTCTCATGATCTCTATTTCTTTTTCTTTTCTTTCTTTCTTTCTTTTGGGGGGGTATTGGGGATTGAATCCAGGGGCATTCTACTTCTGAGCTACACCCCCAGCCCTTTTTATTTTTCATTTTGAATCAGGATCTTGCTAAGTTGTTAAGGCTGACCTCAAACCTGTGATTCTCCTGTCTCAGGCTCCTAAGTACTGGGATTACAAGTGCAGGTCACCACGCCTGGTTTCATGATATCTATTTTTTTTAAATGCATTAGTACACAAATGACCTGGGTTGTTTGCCTCTGATGGAGTGGTTTATTGTACAATGTTCATGACTGATGTTATCTCATCTCTTTTGGAGTTCAAGTATTTTATAATGACATTCCTCAACAAAATGCCCACCACAACTTTAATGATAGTCACTATGACATGCTGTGAGGAAGCTATGTGGAGGCAGGCTTTCACTGGACACTTAAGAACACACCACATGAGCACCGGCTACTTTGATTTGGTGACAAGGGACCTCTGGATTCCAGGATGGCAACTGGAGAAGTCTAGGAAGTCTTCATAGCCCTTAAGGAGTTAAGAGTGAGGCAATCAGTCATGATTGTGACACCTTAAAAGTCAAGAAGATACAACTCAGTTCCACACTTTTGATGACTTCAAGCAAATTTTTTTCTGTATTCATCCCTTCCACACAATACATCTATAGTTACCCTTTTAAAATATCTTAAAAACTACTTTAAGATTGAATTCCATGTGCTTAAGATCATGCTTTGTATGATTTCAACCCTCTTATATGTACTGAGATTTGTTTTATGGACCAGAATATAATTTATTTTGGTGAATGTTCGATATGTACTCAATGTGTATTCTGCAGTTGCTAGTTAGAATGTTCTATAAATGTTAATTCATCAAGTTGGTTGATAGTGTTGTATAACTCTTTGATATATTTATGTTTTGTTTATTTGTTCTGTCCATTACTGGGAAAAGAGATTAAAATATCCAGCTATAATTGCTGATTTTTCTATCTCTCCTTTAAGTTCTACTAGTTTTTACTTTATGTATTTTGAAACACTGTTTTTAGGTACATACACATTTAGTTCTCTGTTATGACTTATTGAGAAATTGATTCATTTATTATTATTATTAAACTTCCTTTTTCTCCTTGGTTGTACTACTTTTTCTTTTTCTTTTTTTTTAAATTGGTGCATTGTAATCATAGATTGTGATGAAGTTCAGGGTGATAGAGGCAAATATGCACACAGTACCGGTTGAGCCTTCCCCCAGTTCCCACCCCACTCCCTCTCCCTCCCCACCTTCTCATGCATGACACTGAGATTGGCATTGATAAGTTTGTGTATGTCCATCATGTCCATTGAGGTGTTTCCCTCTTCAAGTCTTCCTCCCCGCTCTCGCCTCCCTCAGTTAGGTGCCCTCCATCACTCCACAAGGTTTCTCCTCGTTTGTCTGGAGTCCCTCCTGTGTCCCAATTTCTCCCCAGCTTCCACATATGAGGGAAAACATCCAACTTTTTACTTTTTGTGACTGACTAATCTCACTTAGCATAATATTCTTCAATTCTAGCCATTTCCTTGAAAATGACATAATTTTGTTCTTTTTTATGGCTGAGTAGAATTCCATTGTATGTATATCCCATAATTTTGAACTCTACTTTTATTTACATTAATATAGCCACTATTGTGAAATATCTAATAAGTCCAATTACCCATTTCTTGATTGGGTTTTTAAATTAGTATTAAGTCTCTGAAGATCTTTTTATATTCTAGATATTAGTCTTCTATCAGAGGAGTATCTTCTCCCATTCTGTAGGCTCTCTCCTTAGAGTCTTGATGGTTTCCTTTGCTCAACAGAAAAATTTTAATTTAATGCCATCCCATTTATTAATTCTTGTTTTAATTTACTGAGCTTTGAGGGTCTTATTGGGGAAGTTTCTACTGGTGCCTATATGTTGGAGTATTGATCCTATACCATTCTCTAGTAATTTCAAAGTCTCTGATCTAATTTCCATGCCTTTGATCCATCTTGAATTGACTCTTCTACAGGGTGAGAGGTTGAAATTTAATTCCATTTTCCTACAAATGGATAACCAGTTTTCCCAAATAGACAATAAATATATGAAAAATTTGTCAACATCATTAGCAATTAGGGAGATGCAAATCAAAACTACACTGAGATTCCATTTAACCTCAATTAGAATGGCAATCATCAGGAATTCAAACAACAATAAATGGTGTAGCATGGATATGTGGAAATAGGAACTCTTGAACACTGTTGGTAGGATGGCAAATTAGTGCAGCTGCTATGGAGATCAGTGTGGAAATTCCTCAGAAAACTGGGAATGGATCTACCATATGATCCAGCTATACCACTCCTCGGTATCTTTCCAAAGGAACTGAAATCAAAATATTATAGCGATACATGCATATCCATGTTTATGGCAGCACAATTCACAATAGCCAAATTATGGAACTAACCAGGTGTTCATCAACAGATGAATGGATTATAAAATTATGAGATATACCCACAATGGAATTCTACTCAGCAATAAAAAATAACAAAATTATATCATTTGCAGGAAAATGGATGGACTTGGAATAGATTATGTTAAGTGAGATTAGCCAGTCACAGAAAGTGAAAGGTCATATATTTTCTCTCATATGTGGAAGCTAGGGAGTAATCTGGATACAAGAGGTTCTGATAGAGTATCTGATGTTTCTTAAAGCTTCAGTTGAAACATTTTCTTTGAAAAGCAGTGCATTCATTTATGAGAAATAGACACCATTATTGGGCAGCTTTATTTGGAATTCTTCCTTTTATGGTACTGAAATCTGCCTTCTTATAATTTTTACCTCTTGAACCTTCCCAATATTTGGAGCATAGCTGAATCAGATTCTAGGCTGTTTACCACTCCAGCTCCTGCCCTCTGGATATTCCTACTTGTCAGTGTCCCTCGTAGAATGTGGCTTGCAGAAGAGGACAAGATGACAGTCCAGCTGTGGTCTGACTGAGGCAGGGTGCAGTGGGGCCTTTGTCCCCTTTGATCTGTTCTTCATGCTTCTATTAATAGAGTTCCAACGTGTTTGGCTTTCTTGGCAGCTGCATTCCTGAACTGATGGTCAGTGAGAACATGTCTCTCTCTCTTTTTTTTTTAACTGACAGCTATAAAGCCAGGTCTTCTTCTTCAGTTCAGGTAATTGACTGCAGAAATGTATGTGCTAAAAAATTTGTCTTTAAACTTTTAGTTAAACATTCCTGACACATGAGAATGTTTGAATTCCCATCTTACTGTCTTTCTCCCTAACTACCTCACACAAATCTAATAAATAGCCCTTCTATGCTTTTGTAGAAATCACTGAGGAAGACACAATCAGAATGATGGGAGAGGGAACAAATGATTTTGTCCAACTTGATTATAACTGAATCCACATTAGTATTAAAACACAGCCCTCATTTCTCTGGGGGTTTTGTTTCTTTCCTTAAATATGGCTACCATGAAAGACTATTAAATGCATTTCTGAAATGAAGATGCTGTACAGCTTTGGCATCCTTCCAATGTACTGCCTGGTAACCATTTTAAAAAGGGGAAACGGAGTTAGTTCCACATGGCCAGTTCTTGGTGAACCCATACCGACTTTTATTGATCACCTCCCTATAAACATTAACTTACAAATCTGCTGAAGGAAAATAGTTAGGGCACCCAATGCCAAAAATATAATGCCAAAGGCAGAAAAAAAAACAATTATTTTGGAAGCAGAAGAAACCAATGTTCTTCCAGTAACTTGTTGTTTAGATCTCTGTTGATAGAGGTTGGTGCCCAGAACTGCGTTTAGCGAAGAAGGGATGTGCGAATTAAGTCAAGGGCTTTGGAAGGTCTTGGGAGGAAAGGGTTGGTGGAGTCTGTGAATGATGCAGGCACCCTCCAGGAGAGCCTGATGCGTGCTGCGACTTGCACTAACTCTGTCCTTCCCAAAGCACTGAGCTCTCCCTCCCTCACCCGCCACCATTCTGCCTGCAGCACTTGGAGTCAACTCTAGCCTTTTTAATAAGACAGTTTGGAAGAGAGACAAGACTTTTCAGTCTGAGAGATAAAAATAAAAATGTCAGTGATCAGAATTTCCACATATGGTCTCAAATGATAGATGAAATTTAAAGCTGGCAATTGTCCTGAGCTGGAAGGACACAGGCCAGCGAGACTGGAAGGAGGTTTAGGATTTGCTCCCCACCCCCTCCAACCAAGTGATAATGGACTGTCCCCAAACACAGAAAGTTCTCTCCTTTTTAAGGGCAGTGAAGGTTGCCAGCCCTTGCGCATTTGCGGCTGACCTGTTCAGAGATGTTTTGCAGCCCCTCCCCCACCGCTGCGAATAGGTTTTCCCAAAATTCCAGGAGGGAGTCCTCTACAGACTGCCCATCTGTTCTCAGGCATGCAGGGAATCTGGGTAACAATTACATTTGGGAATCACCTGTCAGTGCTCCGGAAGACAGACCATACTTCTGCACCAAGCCCTTGGAGATTTCTTTTTCTCTGAGATAGTTCTGCTTCAGGGCATGGTTAGAGATTAGGAGGAAAGATTAGAAGGAGGAGAGAAGGATTTGTATCTCAACCGAGGAGGGTCAGAGCCCAAGAAAGATTGGTTTTTGCCCTGACACAAGCAGATGAACACATTTCCAAGACCAAAGCTCATGGGAACACTAGAGCCTGTACTTTAGAACTCGTCGAGTGCAAATCTATGAGACCTGGGCTCTGATAGGATGGCGGTTTCATCTGGGTAAATTTTCCCAACCTCAATGTATTCATTTGAAAAATGAAGAAGGTGACAATATGTCTTTTAAAAAGACTTCCTGTTATACAATTCCATTCCATGTTCCAATTGGAAGAATTCTGAGTCGAAAATAGGGTCTTAGCCAGTGGTTCTCAAACCTGAATGTGAATCAGAAACATCTGGAGAGTTTGTTGAAACATAGGTTTGGAGCCCCACCACCAGTTTCTGATTCGTTGGTTTGTGGTGGGGACTGAGAATTTGCATGTCTAACGAGTTCTTGAGTGATGCTGCACTGCAGGTCAGGGACCACACTTTAAGAACCTCTGCTGTAGACCGCAAGACACTTAGAGGAACCCCTAGCACGTTAGCGGTCACACGCCTGGGAAGTAGTTATCTACAGGCATGACTTCAGTATCTATTTAGCAAAGATGACATCAGGGGCCGAGCCCAGACTTGAATATGCTCAGTGATGTGAGGATGGGGAGATTGGGAACAGGAAAAGTCAGGGGTCAGCATCGTCACCTTATAAGATGACACTAGAATTTAAGAAAATCTCATGGATGCTAGGAGCATTTGATAGGGTCTATAGCTCAAACCTGATCTTATAGATCTATTAGTCCCAGGGAAACCTAGCAGAGAGAGACCATGAGCCAGGAGAAGCCCAGCCCAGCTGCTGAGAAAATGCCTCCCAGCACATGCCCTGTTGAGAACAGGTCAGTGTAATTTTCTCTCTCCATAGGGGACAGCTCATTTCAGTGCCTTTTCTTATTAAAGAACTCTCTGGCCATGATCTCAACTCCTTTACACAGGCCTGCAACACAGAGCACAAGGACAGTTCTACTGCTTGGATTTTAGGGGAAATCATTCGCCTTTGTTGACATAGCAAAACACACCTTAGGAGTTGTTTTACCAGCCAGTCTCTTCCCATAGGGCCCTGTATAACCAGTAAATTCATGAGATTCAAGATATGATCTATTTCCTTTTTTAGCTACACTCTGACCATGGTCTCATTAGTATTGCAGTTTAAGCTGCTGAACTAACTCAGTCATGAAAGGTGTTAACGAGTTGGCAAGGGTCATCATAGTGCTCTTGGATCCTTGAGCCAAGATTAATTACTGAATTCCTCAACAGAATTACTATAGAGCCAGAGGTACAAACCTTTGGAGAATTTGTATTTTCAACTTGCTCTACTTACTGGGTTCAATAGTATTAAGTCCAAAGTTGGCACATTCTAGGAAGGAAAAATAAATCCAAATTCAAAATTGGGGCACAAGAGTAAATTCTGGTTTGTTGAAAAAGATCATAAGGTCAAGTATCTATGGAGAAAACATTATTTGCCGGGCACTGGGGATATACTGATAAATGACAGGCATAGTCACTTCCCTGAGGAAGCTTAGAGTTCAGGATCGAAGACATAACTTGTAAAGAAGTCCACCCATAAATCATTAATTATGGCTGGGATTTGGTTGAGAACAAGGAATTAGCAGCAAAGGATACAACACTTCAATTCTCAAAGCTAACCTGATTTGGGGATGTAGAAACAAAAACCATGTCTTCAACCTTTATCTTCCATAATACATCATATGAAGCCTTGCTCCAATAGAGAAACTGATGTGAGGAGCAGTGTGGTCTGACTCAATATGGTGGGGCTCATGTTCCTTTGAGAAAACAGAATGTAGAAACTTTACAGTGCTCCTTCACTCACCAGCTGCACTGGACAGAACTTTACTGAAGTCTAGACTTCGTGACCATTCAATAAGAACTTGAAGTGAGGTCAGAAAGGACCTTGGACTGGCTCAAAGAGTTGAAGAAAAGGGTAAGAAAACTTAAGAGCACTCAAGAATTTGAGTCAAGAATTTGACTTGTTCTTTCAAAGTATGTGCCTCTTTTTGGAGGATGGCGGTATCTCCTCTCCAGCTGGTGACACAAATGACTGGAGTGCCCTGGTCTGTAATGCGAGCAGACTTCAGGGATTAAAACGGCAATGATACAGACATAGTTCTAAAGAGTGGTTCTGTTTCTTGGGGTCCTTAATTCAATTGGAATGAAAACACTGAATTATGAAAATAGATATTAACATGCCAAAAGGATCCTTATGCTTTGAGTACGGAGGCATCTTGGTATGGTTTGGGTTTAGAATGTCCCTCCCCAAAGCTCAGGTGTTGAAAGCTTGTCCCCAGTGCAGCTGGGTTCAGAGGTGGGCATGACTGGAGGAGCTAGGTTATTGGGGGTGTGGCCTTGGGGATTATACATATCCCTGGTCCCCTCCTCTCATTCTCTCTACTTCAGGCCACCATGACTTCTCTGCCACATGTCCTGCCACTGTGGTTCTGCCTTGGAGCTGGCCAGCTATGGCCTGACCCTCTGAAATTGTGAGCCAGATGAATCTTTCTTCCTTTAAGTTGTACTTGACAAGTACTTTGGTCACAGTGACAGAAAAGTTGACTAAAACAGATCCACCTATATTTGAAGATATAACTTAAGATTTAACCCTTCAGAGGGAAGGGGACAGAGGAGGCTCAACTTTCTGACTGAGTGCCTCCAGACTGGGCCACCCTGACATCTTTTCATGAAAGGAGATGACAACACCCTGCCACCCAACACACCAGGAGGACTTCCAAGAGAGAAGTGGCTTGCTGGGCATGGTGACTCATGCCTGTAATCTCAGTGATTCAGGCAGCTGAGGCAGGAGGATCACAAGCTCAAGGCCAGCCTGGACAACTTAGCAAGACCCTGTCTCAAAATAAAATTAAAGAAAGAAGACTTGAGGATGTAGGTCAGCAGTAGAGCCCCCCTGGGTTCAATCCCTAATACAGAGAAAGAGAGAGATCATTCTAGGAACATCTCCACTCCAAATTAGCTGCTCAGAATGCCAGGAAGACAGTACATACAGACTTATTCCCTTGTTTTGGATTTGGACTAAAGTGAAAGTGCCAATGTTGCTAGAAGAGTAGCGTTAATTCTATGAATATAATAGGAAATACTTTACTAGATTCTCTCCAATCAGAGCTAGTGGAGAGCACAAGAGAAAGGCCACTGACCTGGGAAAATGTAGTGTGGGAGAGAAGAGAAGGAGGAAGCCTCAGTAGGCTGCACAGGGAAAAGATTCCTGGGTGAGAGAGGGGCAGCGGTGTGCTGTTTCGAAGCATCTGCTGATTTGCATGATATAAATGCTCCCACCCTGGCAATTCCAAACTCCCAACAGAATGTCAGCTGGCTCACACAATTCCTGGAAATTAACATTTGGCTCATGTTTGCTGCTGGGTAAGTGTTGTCCCCAGCCCTGTGAGTGGGCAGAGACCAGGCCTGCAGTGCTGTCTGACGGTCTCACAGACTGTATTGAGAGTCCCCTGTGTGGAGGGCAGGAGGTGAAGTGGGGCCTGGGTGGTCCAGGTAAACATGGGTGGGACTGAAACTATAGCAGTTAAAAAGTTTGCTGGGCCCCTAATTAGGCTGAATCTCCAATCTACCTTTTGTAACCATCACGTAGAGAGGCAATCCCAGCAACAATAGCATGCACGAAACTATAAAATGATGATTGCTGACATCCCCAAAACATGCTTCTTAGCATGGGGATGTCCATTTGAAGACAATGCCCTGGAATCACACAGAAGGGAAAGTGACAATGAGAAGAAGGGCGGGTGAGGCCAGCTGTTCTCCTTTGTGGGGGAGGGAGGGACAGGCAGGGTTATTAAAAGCTCCATGACATACTTTGGCTTTGGTGGTGAGGTTATGTCTCAGCCTGCGGGATCACTCCCTACGGAGCAGATAGGGAAGACATTAGTGCCGGCCTGGTTGAGTTATTCGTGTCCATGGGGCCTAATCCTGCTACATGTGTTCTCTCTTTGATAAGGCCCTGCCTTATGTCTCTAAGCTTGACATTTTAGTTCCAGACAAGGCAAAAAGAATGATTCCCAGCATCTGAGCAGAATTGTGCCGAGGGTGAAAGCATTATTCTGATTCCCCCTTCTCCTTGTCCGTAGATTTCTCAAGGCCACCTGAGGTCAGCATCCTCCTACTGCCCAGCAGCTCAGGACTCCCCACTCTGGGATCAGGTCCCTAGCTGTGTTACAGAGCCTCTTTTCCCTTCCACCCAATGGTTCTGTTTTGTTCAATTTAGCCCCATAGTTCTTTCTTTCCTAATTTCTCTGATGACTGAAATCCCTGTGAACTATTTCGCACTAAGATGTTAATGACTGATTTTGACTTAGAGAGTCACCCCCTCCCAGGCGTGTTTGTAGTTTTACAAGGCTTTGACAATACAGAAAAACTAGGATGGTAGAACTTCTGCCTTCCTGGTAGAGGAATGACAAGATGGTTTGGGTAAGGATTTTGGTGCTTCTCAAACCATACTCTGTGGGTGGATATGTTCATTCATTTCCCATGTTGGTCCAGCCCTGATACACCTTGACATCTCCTGATATGATAGAAGACATCAGAACAGCCTTGGAATGACATGGAGCCTTTGACCAAGCAGATGCGTCCAGCATAGGAAGTGACTGGCTCCTTTAATGGGAATGAAGTGAGGTTCCCCAAATGGCGCCAGCTCGTCCATTGAGTCCAAAGACCAAGAAGAGAAAAAGAGGGAGGAGGAATGTACGTGTGCAGCCGGCAAATCCTCTCCTGTGAGAACCACGCACTGAGAACAATGGACATGAGCATCATGTATGGCACAGATTCATGACTCATTTTTGTCAGATTCCCCAACCTGGTTAGGGGTGGAGACGTACCCATGGTACTGCAATTTTCTCAAAATGCACATACCCCTCTTAACCAACACACAGCCAGCTGCACATTTAGACCCATCCGCTCCCCTCTGCTCTACCCAAGCTGTATTCAAAGAAGAACCGCTTAGGCAGGACTGAGCAGGGAATAATGCTCCAGACCACACCGAGTGAGCACAATTATAATAGTTAACATTTATCAAACACTTATGCTGCCCAGCTGCTGTATACAAAGCTTTATATAAATATGTGATATTACTTAATCCCTACAACCACCTGTTCTGTTTTACATTATTATTATTTTCATTTTATAGATGAGAAAACTGAGACTCAGGATAAAAACTTGCCCCAGGGTACTCTGCTAGTAAGTAGCATGGGGAGGGTAGAATCCAGCATACAGTGAATCCAAAGAAGCCTGTTTTTCTCCCAAACTCTATGCCCTGGGAGCTAGTTCCATTTCAGCTCAGCTGGGATACCACCAATGCTTTCAGTAGCTGGGTCTACATGACCATAGTGATAGACAGCCAGATTCAGAGTAGGACCACATAGATCCAAAATCCAGAAGAGAAATGAAGACCAGCCAATGATTTTACATATCGCTGTAATATTCAGGATGTTTCCTATCTGGAGGCAAATGTATTTGAAGCATATGATTCCCTTCTTACCTAAAAATATTTGATTTGCAAAGGCAATAAGAAGATGTGATAGAGAAATCTAAATCCTGCCCAGAGGGCTCTGAAACCCTTTGGGGAGCAAATATTCTGGACACCAGCTCCCTTCCCCATCATACATGGGCATGTTCACAAAGGCACCTCAGCAGATGGTAGGAGAAGTGGGGGACCTTCCTTCTTAATTAATGTAACTCTTTATTTCCTGATTCTCATTGACCTCCCCTAATTTCTACTCCAGGTTTAGATGTTTGGGCCTGTGACTTGTTACCTAGTAAGAGCATAGCTGAGATGGTTATCCAAACAATAAAAAGAGAAACAATTTCTGAACAGGTCTTGGCCTTGTCTCCACCTCCTCCTGTATGAGGCCACCACCTGACTCCAACACTCAGCACAGCAGCCTGGGGATGCAGGAGGAAGAATCAGAGCAACAGCATCAACCAGAAAGCTAGAACCATAAATGATACTCAGCTTCCACCTGGACCATTTAATAAATGCTTATTAAGAACTTGAACGTGGACGCATTGCGTTGGGTTCTGGATGAATGGTAAAATATGCTGGACACAGTCTTGATCCTTAAGGAACTTATCAACATGTTGGAAAGCCAAAACTTTTAAATAAAATTATATAAACCATGGTTCTGCCAAAGAACTGAAACCAAACAAGACACATAAAGGGTGGTGAAAATAGGTAAAAATTTCAGCAAGTTCTACTGTTAGGAAGGATTTTCATGGAAGACCAGGGCCAGACCTGGACTGAAGGTTGCTGAGAATCAAAGAGAAGATTCTAGGCAAGTTTGTTTCTTGGTATCAACCGTGCTGATTCCACTGTCTTTTGGCTTACCCTGTAGCCTCTCCTAAAGTAATGCCTTCCTCCTTCCCACCTTCCCTCGCTCCTTCTTCTCTTCCTATCATTCTGTCATTTGGGATTATTGAGATCCTTTCCATACTTCCTTCTTCCAGCTCAAGTCCAAACTTGTTTTGAATCCCTTCCCAACAATTTCAGATGATGATGAATTTTCCACCCAGTACTTTCTTACAATGGGTAGATCTGTGCCACACCTTGGGGAAATTAATTATATGCTGCTTCATATTGTCTGCTAATGATTTCCTTCTATGCCTCTAATGAAACTTTAAGCTTCTTATGGGCAGGGTGGTGCACGGCATTCTTGTGTGTCCAGCACATTGTTGAACAGATGCTTGGTGGGTGCTGGTTGAGCACCTCGCCATCCAGAGTCATTGGTTTTCTACTAAGCTCTCCCAGGGCAGAAGTGACATAGGCTCTTATAGAATATTCAGATATCTGATGGCCTGGGAGTGGCCTTTGGGTCCCTTGCCCTTTACTTTTCATAAAATACTTGATATCTTTGGAAATACTATTAACCTTCTTATCTTTATTCTTATCATCCTGAGATTCCCTTGTCTATTCTATTTGTGTGTGGAGGGGTACTGGAGATTGATCCCCAAAGGGCATTCTACCACTGAGCTATGACTATACTCCAGCCCTATTTTATTTTAAGTTTTTGAAACAGAGTCTTGCTAAGTTGTTGAAACTGGCCTTGAACCCATGATCCTCCTGTCTCACCCTCCCAGGTACTGGGATCACAGGTGTGCCTATTCTTTAAGACCCTGGGACACCTTTAAACTTCAGTGTTTCTTCAATGACTGTTAGTATAGTATCAAACAATTGACTGAATATGTCTGGGCTAAGTTTCCACATTCATTAGCATAATGACGGCTATGTCCTTAGGTTCTTTAGCATGAGAGAACTATTCCAAGCAAAAGAAACCAAGTGAGCTGGGCGTGGTGGCACATGCTTGTAATCCCAGTACTTGGGAGTCTAAGACAGGAGGCTCACAGGTTTGTCACCAGCCTCAGCAACTTAATGAGGCCCTCAGCGACTTAGTGAGACCCTGTTTCAAAAATAAAATAAAAAGACTGGGGATGTAGCTCAGAGGTAGAATGCCCCTGAGTTCAATCCTCAGTAGCTCGTGTGTACACACACACACACACACACACACACACACACAAAGAAACCATATGAATAAACTAGACAAGTAGAACAAGCAAACAAGTACACAAGAGAGAACTAATTGTGAGAACATGGGGCATGTCCCGTGGAACTCAAGAACAGTAAGGCAGTTAGTCAAAGCTAAGCAGACATTGCAAGTCTCCTCAATAGTTCCCCCACACTCTACCCTTTCCCTACTCTTTCTTCTTCTGTACCCACTCCTCTTCTACTTTCCTCACTGATACCTGCAAGGTTGGCCCAAAAGATTATTGTTTGATTCCTGGCTCAAGATCTGAGGATGACATGAGCAGGAAACAATTTTCCTAGAGTGGGCAGAGCCTACGCTTAGGTGAGTAGAGGATCTTTCTGTGTGCTTACTCCTCATGGCTCTGGGCTTAGACCTGTAGATGCTGATTTCCAGAGACGCTTAGAAGGAGGGCGGGTGTCTCTATTCTGGCCTCGTTATTGCATCATCAAACCTTCTTAGCCAAATATTTTTCCATAGTGAAGGAAATAGGTTGCTGTTACAGGTCCCAATGAGACAAATGTAAAATATGGCTCTTTAGTGCAAAAAAGGAAGGGCCTACTTGAAAGGGTTGAAGAAAGATCTGAGAAAGGATCTCGTGAAAATAAAAAAAAAAAGAGCTGTGGGTTTCAGAGACTGTAATAAGAACATGAGTCATTTGTGAATCTTGTTGCCAAGAAAGTGGAAGCAAATTTATACTAATTAATGAGAATGTACTATTCAGAACAAGGACGGTGAAACCCCACTCTATTCTGGGATCTTCTTCATATTTTCTGTAGTCCTCAGAGAAGCAGGCAGTCTGGAATGTATTCATAGAATAAATGGGATGGCAGAGAACTCGAAGTCACACTACAGAAGCAACTGTCAGAAGTGGAGGGATCTAGTCTGGAGAAGGGGAGCTGTCAGGGTGCTAGATCTTGGTCCTCAGACTTCTGTCACATGTAACAGGTAGTCAGAGCACCTCCAGGCCCTGGTTAAGACTCACAAGCAGTCACACTTCAGCCTCATATATTGTAGGCATTTTAGGACTGGCTAACTTGTATAGACACTGGCCAGTCATTTTTCCATATTATTGGAGGGTAGGTAGAAATAAGGGGTTGAAAGAAAAAGTGAGATTTGAAATTGACTGTGTTAGATGATTTCTGGCAACTTTTCTGATTATGAAATTCAAGCAGGAAAGGAATTCCCATTTTACAGATGAAGAAACTGAGGCCCAGAGTGACTGCATAGATGGTCCAAAGACATGCAGGTGGTCAAGATGCTGAAGAGTGACTCTCGAGGACAAGTGTAGTGCTTGTCCACTGTCCCGCCTAGCTGTCACTGTCAATCTCCCCCTTCCCACTACCTCCTCACTGGTCATCCTTGGAAATGCTACTAGCTTTCTCATCTTTACACCCAACATCTTGGGTTTCCCTTGCCCCTTCCTTAAGACACTGGAACACCTTAAAAATCAAATGTTCTTCAGTGACTGCTACTGTAGTTCTATAGTTTCAAACAATGGATTGAATATCCCTGGGCTAAGATTCCACATTTGTTTGCTTTGTTGGTACTGGTAATTGAACCCAGGGGCATTCTACCAAGCTACACCCCCAGCCCTATTTTATTTTCTACTTTGAAACAGGGTCTTGCTCAGTTGCTGAGAGACTCGCTAAATTGCAGAGGCTGGCCTCAAACCTGTGATCCTTCTGTCTCAGCCTTCCAAGTACTACGATTACAGGCATGGGCCACCATGCCTGGCTCAAGTTTCCACATTTGTTAAGATCATTAGCATGATGATGGCCTAGATTCTTTAGCATAAGAGAACTATTCCAAGCAAAAGAAACCACATGTAAAAACTAAAAGAGTAAAACAAGCAGACAAATAAACAAAGTATCACAAATTAAAGAATATAACCCCAAAGCATTCAGGAGTATAACAGCGGTGTGACTTCTACCCAGGGAGTCAGAGACCTGGACTCCCCACCCTATTCCACAGACTCTCTTTGCCCCACCCCATCCCAGACTTGGAGGATACAATCAAAGAAAACCCATCTCAACCTCAACCTGCCTCTGGGATAACATCCAGCAGAACTCCTGTAGCTGGCTCCCTGCATATCAGCTTTCTGTGTGGTGTGCAGAAAGGTGGAGGTGAGCAGGGAAAGAGTCAGCAAGGCCTTCACACAGAGCTGGCTGCGCTGCCCTGGCAGAGGGCTGCAGAAGTTCATGCTAGCCACGGCTCTTGGGGTGGCCCCAGTTTCAGAAAACCACCGAGCAGTACTTTATAAATGCAGCATGACAGCATGCATCAATTTGGTTGGGGAATGTACTCATTCACACTTTTTTAAAAGTAAAGTATTTGTTTTATGATGAATTCATTGGTTCCTTTCAATTGCTTTCCTCTTTTTGCATGTTTTTTTATGCCTATGATGGCTTTTTTTAAATTGCGATATAATTCATAACCATATAATTCACCTTCTTAAAAAGTATACAATTCAGTGGTTTTTAGTACATTCACAGTCATACAGCCATCACCATTACCTAATTCCAGAACATTTTCATTACTTCAAAAAGAAACCCTAAACTCATTAGCAGTGACTTCTACTTTTCCCTCATTCCAACCAGCCCAGGGAAACCACTAATCTGCTTTTATCTCTATGGATTTGCATACTCTGGACATTTCATATAAATGGAATCATACAGTATGTGGTCATTTGAGATAGGCTTCTCTCACTTAGAATAATGTTTTCAAGATTCATCCATGTCATAGTATGTGCCATTCCTTTTTATGACCAAATAATATTCCATTGTATACTATATTTTAAAAAAATCTATTCAGCAGTTGGTGGATTTTTTTAGTTCTTTCTACTTTTTTTTTTTTTTTTTTTTTTTGCGGTACCAGGGATTGAACCCAGGGGCGTTCTACCTCCGTGCGACACACCCGGCCCTATTTTTTATACTTTATTTTTGAAACCTGGTCTCACGAAGTTGTGGAGGGCCTCACTAAGTAGCTGAGGCTGGCCGTGAACCTGGATCCTCCAGTCTCTGCCTCCCAAGTACTGGGATTACAAGCATGCGCCACCACGCCTGGCTTAGTTCTTTCTACTTCTTAAACAATATTTCTATGAACATTTGTATACGCATTTTTGTGTGAACATGTTTTTACTTCTCTGTGTATTCCTGGGGTTTGAATTACCAGTCTATACAGCAACTCTATGCTTAAACTTTTGATAATCTAGCAAACTTTTCTCAACCAGTTACATTTTACAGTACTTCCAAAAACAAATAGGGGTTCTAATTTCTTCACATCCTAGATAATACTTGTGTCCTATGTTTTTTATTACAGCCATCCTAGTGGGTATAAATTGGTGTCTCTCTGTGCTTTTGATTTACATTCTCTACAGTAAATGATGTTGAGCATCTTTCAATGTGATACTGGGCATTTAAGTAACTTCTTTGGAGAAATGCCTAATCAAATCACCGGACCGTTTTTAATTGGGTAATTTGTCTGTTTATTCCCACTGTGCTTTTGAAATCTAACTTAGGTGACATAACCCTTTCTAGGAATGGGCCCACTGTGACAACTCTAGTCTCAGATTCAAACCTGTCTGTACAGTGAAGAGGGTG
The DNA here is from genome assembly GCA_004027185.1 of Glis glis. Taxonomy (NCBI): domain Eukaryota; kingdom Metazoa; phylum Chordata; class Mammalia; order Rodentia; family Gliridae; genus Glis; species Glis glis. The sequence continues at coordinate 65,441 of PVJS01000371.1, forward strand.
GTCACTGGGTAAACCACGGCCTTGGCAGGAGATAGGGAAGTAGACCATAGGTGACTTTTTAAAGTACCTTTTCAGCCCAAAGAGATAACCATGAGATAAGATTTATTTATTTGCTTTAGGAGATGAATAGATATTCGGGAAGAAGTAGCACAGTAAGACCAAGTGGAGAAGAAGATGAAGAATGATATGATGTAGTTCAGAGCTTCCCTGCCCCAAGGCCTCTGACATGGGCTCAGTGTTTCAGACTAGTGAGTATCTTGTGTCCCAAATTCCTTCCTGCAAAATGCAGACTTGAGAAGGAGCCAGCTCTCCATTCTACGTTGACCTCTGCAAGACCTTGCTGAGCTAGCCACATCATTCATTCTTCTTGGCTCTCAGCTTCTTTATCAATAAGATTTCTTCCAGTGCTGAGGTTCTCTAAGCAGGGGCAAGAATATTTTCTCTCTTCAAACTCCTACAGCAAAGCAATAGAACAACCTGAAAATGCCTTCTCTAAATATCTCGAGGAAATCCAGGGACTCTTATCTTCCTGGCAGGGCTTATCCTCAGCTAACCTAGAAGCCAGACTCTATAGGTCAAGCCCTAGACTCAAGCTGCATTGAGTGTGCATGTTCTACACCAGGTCTGCCTCCAGGCGAGTTTCCACACTAAATGGGTTGCATACTTCAAAGTTTCCAGTGTGCAAGCACATTCTGCTTCCTATTATACGCTGACCAACGTGGAGCAATGGATGCCAGAATGAAAGAAGGGAAAAGCTGGGCAAACAAAAAAATAAAATTAGAGTAACTTGATGAGAGTAAAATTGTCATGTGATGAAAATAGAAATCTCTGCAGGTGGTGTCGTAAGTATAGGCAGAAAAAGAAATCAGCAGCAGGCAAGTGAGTTCTGATCAGTCTGTACATTCTTCCCTACCCCAAACCTTACCCCGGTGGGCATTAGCTGCGTATACATGTTTCTAGTGGGCCTCCTGTGGGAAATCTTTGCTCGTGGTTTGGGCTGCAATTAAAGTATTAGAGAAGGGGATAGAGCCCGAGGCTCAGGCATGTGCACTCCAGGCAGCCAGGCTAAAGGAGGACACATTTGGAGCTGAGGAGGAGGAGGAAAGGTTACCTGGAGCCATGAGTCAAGATGTACTTTGAAGTTATAAAAGAGATGCCCACAGCTGCTCAGGAAGAGAGGCATCTTCTCAGTTAGTGGATTATGTCAAAGGCCAAAAGGAGGATAAGGTCATATCATATCTTAAGGTGGGTGTGCACTTGCACACACACAGAATAGTGCCTTTGGAAACAAGCACAGAAGTTGTAAATTCTAAAGGTCATTCAGTGATAGTCAGCCAAATCAATATCTCCTTTTAAAAATAAAGATTCAGCCAGGCATGGTGGCACATGCCTATAATCCCAGTATTTGGGAGACTAATGCAGGAGGATTGCAAGTTAGAGAGCAGCCTCAGTAACTTAGCAAGACCCTCAGCAACCTAAAGAGATCCTGTTTCAAAATAAAATAGGGCTGGGAGCTGTATCTCAGAGGTAGAATGCCTCTGGGTTCAATCCCCAGTACAAATAAATAGGTAAAAATATTATTTGGCCCTAAAACAAAGTATTTAGGGAATTAGGCTGAGATAACTGGTAAAGTTTTTTCTCTTTAGAGTTGGTAGGAGTGGGAAGAGCAGAAGGTTGGAGCAAGGTCCTTAATGGCCAGAACATTAGAATGAAAGGGTGGGTGTGGGTAGGAGGTCCCGGTCCCAGACACTGTGTGAAATTCCTCTCCCTGTTTCCTGATATTTCAAAGAAGGAGGCAGAAGTTAACGGTTTGAAAGATCTCTTCCAGGGATGCAATTCAAGGATTACCATATGAAATTTGCTGATGCAGGATCATTTGTTTTCTCCTATTGCTGGGCACAAATTAAAGAAAAATGTAAATGTCTATGGAAAGGATTAAAATTAAATCCCAGAAAGATATTTCCAGTCTTTAGGGTCATGAATGATCAAGGCAGGCCTCTGAGGAAAGGTATAGCATTCATTTTCCTGATATTTTAAATAATAGAATCTACCTGCCCAAGGTGGAATATATTTGAGGAGGTTGGAGGCTGAGCATCCCGGGTGTGGAGACATGCCTTTCTCCTTTGATCAAACTCTCTCCTCCCTAGTCCAGCCCTCAATGTGGCTTTTTTCCGCTTCAGCTGTCTTTTCCATTTCCTTTCATCCCAACCCACAGTGACTTCTTAACAAACCTCTCCCGTCGTGCCACCTTTTTTACTCTCCAAAACCACTTGTCCCTCACAATCATATCTAAAGTTCTCATTCCCATTTCTCTTGCCCCCAAACGTGCCTCTACTACTCATGATCTTCTACTCCTGCAAACACTTTTCACTGGAACTTTGGCTCTTCAGCAAAAACATTTGAAATATAGGTCCTAGACCAACCCTGCTACCATGGCTTGTTTATTTTTGCACATATTCTGAATGTGCTTCATCTCTACAAATTCTATTTGTCCTTCAAGTTCCGGGGAATTACTGTCTCCTCCCTGAGATCTTCTCTGATCCATCTAGTCCTTCCTGGACTCCCTGATTCTTTCCCACATGCAATTCATCACAGTTGAGCCTTAAAGGTTTGTGCACTTTCTAAAGCTTTCAGCCTACTTTCTACAACTACATTGAAACCTAGTGTTTGGATATAAGAGCCCTCGATAAGGGTGGATGGATTTGAATATACTTGAGCCTTTTGCTGTTGTGTGATGAGCCGTAAGGACTTACTGGGCTTGGAATGGGTTGTCAGAGTCTGGCTGCTCTGTATCTACCTGCCTGGGTTGTTAGTGATGTTTTTGGACAGCTGCACCCAGAAGGGATTGTTTATCTGTATTCTGATTGGTTCCTAGGAGGGCCCTGGTACAATGGAACTTTTGTATACATGGGTCGTTGTTTATTACAAGCAGGTCCAGGTTGGGAAAATAATGGTCAGAGTAGATTAAAAGACATAAAAATGAATTTCGACTGCCTGATTCAAAAATAAAGCTTTGATCCAAAGTAGAGGTCTACTTTGTACTGTAGAGGGATTCAGTCTTCCATTACTCGAGCAAGTGGTGTTGACAATGGAAAACAGATGAGCACGGGACTGAGCATCAGAGGCTCTAGACTCTAGTTAGCTCAGCCTCCAGTTCATGAACTTGTTAGATCTAGGAAAAACCACAGCACCCCTCAGAGCCAAAGTTTCTGCACATGTAAATAAGGGTTTTGCAAAAGATGATCACTAATGTCTTATAAGCGCTGACATGACATAGATGCATGAAAAAAGTTGCTTGAACCCTGCTTTCTGTTTTTGGATAGAGAGTTCGAGAAAAGAGCAGTATCATGCTGCAGGAGTGAAGATGATGAGATGGAAAGCCAGCCTCAGATCTTGTCCGTCCATCCATCCATCCATCCATTCATCCATCCATCCATCCATCCACACAACACATATTGATTGAATACCTGCTTTGTGCCAAGCTCTGTTCTAAACACTTGGGATATAGTGAACAGCAACAATCACAAAAAAGTCTTAATAATGAAGGTTATATTCTAGTGATGAGATACAGGCAATGAACAAACCAAGGACTATATACATAATATGTCAACCAAAGATGCACTGCTGCATATGGCTACATGGGCTATGCCCTGCACATGCCCAAGCAGTGCTTTCACATAGACTATGACAAAGTTGGTTGGGGATGCGTGCTACAAAGAAAGGTAAAGCAGACTGGGAAACAGAGTGATGAAAGGTGTTTTCTTTTTTTGCACTGGGGATTGAACCCAGGGGTGTTCTACCTCTGGGCTATACCACCTGCCCTTTTTATTTTGAAACAGGATCTTGCTAAGCTGCTGAGAATCTCACTAAGTTGCAGAGACTGGCCTCCAACCTACAATCTTCCTATCTCAGCCTCCCAAGTACTGGGATTATGGGCATGGACCACCATGCCCCAACTGGAAGGTGCTATTTAGTATATGATTTTGAGAGAAAGACTCTCTGCTGCAGTGCTGTTTAAATAGCCTTGAGTGAAATAAGAGAGCAAATCATCACACAAATTATCTGGAGAAAGAGAATGCTAGGCAGTGGGAATACTATACTAAGGTCCTGAGGTGGAAGCAGGCTTCAATTCCTTGAGGAACTTAGTGGACTCTAAGATGTAATCCTACAACTATATCCTAGACAGCAATGCCATCATCAGTCAGCTAGCAAAAAGTGTAGTTGACCTTGTAGCACCAACTTGAGTGCCTGGCTTGCTCGTCTTTGCCACCCTCTTTGGCCACCCTTTCACCTGGCCATTCATTCATTCATTCATTCATTTGGCAAATATTCAGTAAGTACCAATTATAACACCAGGCACCATGGATGCCCCTTGCTCACTTTGCTCTCTCCCTGAGCTAACTACCACTTCCGTCCTTCTCTTCCTATTGGAGTATGGAAAGTGTGCTAAGGCGGAGTGGGGTCCATTGAATATACTTTAGGAAATCCACTTGCCACTTGGCCCCAGCTCTCAATGTGGAGAGCATTTGGGGATGAGGTGCTATACCAGTCTTTACTCTGGTTTTACTACAAAGAACTTTGCTTTCCACTTATAAAAGTCTGCATGCACATCTGCAAAACAGGGTTGCAGATGAGGATGGTGAGGCAGTTCCAAGTGGGAAAGGGCTCAACCAACAGTCTTCAGTCAACACATGGATTTTAGGTCCTGAGGGGGAGATGAGCAGGACAGGACTCTTTCCCCAGGTAAGTAGTCAAGGAATGCGCAGAGCTATCTTTTGTAAAATTGGAACATCATAAATTCGCAGTGTCTAAGGCTACAGAGAGCATACTGAAGAAATTGAGGGGAAAGAAATCACTGTAGTCTGAGAGAATTAAAAAAATATTCAGAAAACCTGGGGCTTAAGGATGGGTAGGATTTTGCCAAATAGAATCAAGAAGATGAAAGGATGGGGATGAGACACACAGATGGCAACTTCAAGAGGAGGAACAGAGAGTCGCGCAGCACGAGAGAACTGCGGAGGTAGGTTGGGGCCAGAATTCCAATTTAAGAAGCTTAGACATTCCCACAAGGCCTAAGAAAATCCCAGCACCATATTTCTAGAGGTTCATTTTGGGATAACATGGAACATCCCCTTCTATTCCCTCATTCTCGGCCCCATTTAGCCCCATTCAAAGATTTGCTTTCTGCATCAGGCATCATTTACATAACAATAGCAGCAGTAATGCTTCATAATCCTATAGTCATCCACAAATTACAAAGTGTTATATGTGAACATTCACAAGGCAGGGGCCAGATGTGCCTCCACTCAACTCCTTGAACCGGGCACAGCACTAGCTACGTAAGGAACAGTAAATTCTTACTCAGTTCAGGGAAAAAACAGAGAATCATTTGCACCTTCTCATCTGAGCGTCACAATAACCCAGTGGGGTGGGAAGGCCCAATACTCTTATCCCTACTTCACAGATGAGAGAAGTGAAGGCCAGAGTAAGGACAAGGTTTGCTCATGTTTTCTTAAGGACTGTGTTACAGACTTTTATTAAAAATTACACTAACACCAAGTGCTTTGTGCATGTATGCTTGTATCACTTAGAGTCTCACTAGGATGTATAATTACATTGCACCAATAAAAGTAAATATATATATTTACTTTTAGGTAATATATGTATATTACCTAATATAATTTTTTTTAAATGTGCTAAATTAAGAATCAGAAGATTAGGAACTAGGAAACTAAGAACCTGACTTTGACATCTCACTCTTTAGATCTCTTTAGATCTTAGGGTTAGGGTTAGCATTAGTATTTCTTGCCTGTTAAACAGGAGTAGATCCAAATTTCATTGATTCCAAGATACACACACCTATTTGTATAGTTGTATTTTAATGTTGCTGACGTTGCAATGTGTCCTTTTTTGTTTTTGTAGTACCAGGGATTGAACCCAGAGGCATTCTACCTCTGAGCTACACCCCCAGCCCGTTTGTTTGTTTGTTTTGAAAGAGGGTCTTGCTAGGTTGCTGAGAGTCTCTCTTGGGAGACTGAGACAGGAGGGATCACAGATTCAAGGTTGTGTCTTTTAATTTGCCGCATTTCTCTTAGACTCTATGAACTATGGTGACCTCTGTTCCGTCTGCCTACCTGCTGGAATGTGAATGTGAAAGTGCTCTGTAAACTGGGAAATGCTGGACAAGTAAGCAAAGACTAGCAAAAAAAGGCTGCTACTGGCCTCCCTCAACATCTGGTCTCACAAGTCCTGACATTTGCCGAAGCCAGCCCCCAAGTAAGCTCTGCTTAGGGTCCCCGAGCGGGCTCTGCAAGAAAGAGGATTAAATGGCATTAACCCCATGAGCAAACACTGGCATCTTTGAGACACCTGGCACACATCTTTGCTATTGATTAAAGGAATTAGTGGTCTGAGACTCTCCCAATAGACAAAAAGAAAGGAAATGCTATCCTTTTGCACAAGCCCAGACACAGACCTGACGTGCACTGATTTCTTTTTCCCTGTTTGCTCATACCTGCGTTTCACAGGCTGAGTTTCCTGCAAAGATCTCCTTTGACGCAGGGAACCCTCTGTAGCAGAGGAGCCCTCCCCATCTGACGCTCCTCCTCCAGGCACTCCACATTCTCCTTTGACTTCAGCAAGCAATGCACAGGGTACTGTGAGAGGACTGGCAGTCTCTACTCTCAGTCTGCTGTGGCCACATTGCAATTTAGAACCTCTAACCCATCTAACTTGTCTGTATTTGGCCCCCACCACCCACTCTTATGAAAAACAAACTAAAAAAGGTCAGTATTTGGGGAATAGATGCCAAAGGATGAAATGAATACCAGGGGTGAAGGAAGTTGGGTGTCTTGTGAGCAAGGAGAGCAAATTTTAAGGAGGAACACACTCACTTTAGAACATGTGAGCAACCTTGTCATGGTCCAGATTTGCCACACCTCCCCGCTAAATATTGAACACATCACTGACTATCCCTGGACTCTGAAATTTCCAAACACATAAAATAAAGCTGCTAAATGGTTTCATGTTGAATTGCAGAACCTTTTACAGCACTTAATTAGAAAGCTCTTTCACACATACTTCGTCACTTGCTCTCATTCCCACTTGGAAGTTTATTATAATTATCACAGTATGTTGTACACACGAGATCTAAAGCTAAGAGAGTAACTTGTTGAAGATTCTAGAGACTGGTAAGCAACAGGATACTACTGCCTAGAAATACATTGCTGTAGAAATATAGACTTTGTGTCTATTCTCATTTCTGGTGTTGGTGAGCTAAGTTTCAAAAATGAAGATAGCACTCTTGTCTTATTACCTGGCTCTTAAAATGATAGCAACGCCTGCACAGAATGCTAAGCAGAAACTGCACGCCTCCATCCTATGTATTATTGATTGAAAAGGGCATGCTTCGGTTAAGTCAAGATGGACCTTCGGTGTTCTATAACATTCCAGTAAAAAGCAGAGTGTCCCACCATGGGAAAGGAAAACAAAGAGGGTGCTCTGCTAGTGTATCAGAGTCAGAGGGGAAAGGAGGAGACGCTGGTTTTAAAAAGTTTACATTTCATGGGACAGTCAATTGCCAGCATCTTCAGATATTGAAATGAAAATGAACAAGACCCATTATGATCTTTCTTAATTAAAGGAGATGAGTTTTAAAATACTGCTGGACCTGGGCGTGGTAGTGCACGCTTGTAATCCCAGTACTTGGGAGGCTGAGACCGGAGGATCGAGTTCATGGCCAGCCTCAGCTACTTAGTGAGGCCCTCCGCAACTTAGTGAGACCCTGTTTCAAAATAAAGAATAAAAAATAGGGCTGGGGGTGTAGCTCAGAGGTAAAATGTCCCTGGGTTCAATCCCCAGTACCGCAAAAAGTTAAATAAATAAATATATAAATAAGTAAATAAATAAATAGAAATACTTCTGGAGTGGCAGAGTAAAGGACTGGAAATATACTCCATAAAAGTAATGAGAACACTTTCAAAGTTGTGAAAAATCAATGTTTACAGCTCTAGAAATTGGTCAAAGGTTTGCAACAACCCAAGGAACGTTTATTTAGGAAAAATGACAACCTCAGTAAAAACCATGAGATTTATGGCATTTAAATTTACCTGATTTTCATCTCCCTCTCCCCAGCTCCATGGTAGCCTTGAAAAGCAACAGCTTCACAATCATGATAGCTGTGAAAATTAGTAGGCTAACTGTGAAAACTAGTAGGCTAACAGTTTTTGAAAGAAATAATAGATTTGGAGCTGTCCCCCAAAAGCCTCATCCCCAGAAAATTGTCACTGTTTGATGTGTCTGGCAACTTCCCGAGAAAGCTCCCTTCGGAAGGCTTGTGCTTCTTTTACCTGACTGAGAGATGACAGACCTATCCCCAAAATGTTTCTTGAAAAAAAGAAACTGGCAACTGTTTAACACAGTGGCTTCTTGGGGTGGCAACATAAGGTGAGACAAATAAGAGGCTTACCAAGAGTTCAAAGGGAATTCTAGGAATGAGATGTCCATAGGGCCATTGAAACGCTCTGGTGTATTCCTAGTAATTCAGGATGCCACTGTGGGTGTTCCCAGGAAAAACCTGAGAAGGTTCCACTTTTTCACGCCTGGCTGACACTGAGGCTGTGTACAAGGAGGAACTGAAGTCTAAGGCAGATCCCAGGATTCAACTCCAACACACAACAAAAGATAAGGGACCTTGGTTAAAAGTATTTAAGGATATCTCCGTCTAGTTACTAGCTGGCCACTAAGCTAACCAGTAGACACTTCCATAGCTACAAAAACAAAGATACAGACTTTACAGAAATAGAGAGATACTAAGCAAGTAATTGAAACAAAGACAATCAGAAGAACAACACATTTTGGACAGAGGGAACCATATTTCTGAAGTTACTACATTCAATTATTTAGGTTACCACATTCAGTTATTTAAAATGTCCAGTTTTCAACAAAAATTATGAGACACAAAGAAACAAAAAATTATGACTCATAGAAAGGGGGAAATGCAGTAGATAGAAATTGTCTCTGAATAAGCCCAGATTGGACTACTAGACAAAGACATTAAATCAGCTGCCGCGAGTACATTCAAAGAGCTAAGAAAAATCATATATACAGAAATAAAAGAAGGTATTAAAACAAGGTCTTTCCAAATAGAGAATACCAGTAAGAAGGTAGGAAATGTATTTTACACACACACACACACACACACACACACACACACACACAACTATATATATTCTGGAGTTGAAAAGTGCCTTAAGTGAAATGAAAAATTTACAAAACGGTTTACCAGCAAATTTGAGTTGGCAGAAGAAAGAATTGATGAACTTAAATACAGGATAATTGAGATTGCCCAGTCTAAGAGACAGAAAGAAAGAAGAATGAAGAATTGACAGAGCCACAGAGGTCTGAGTGACGGCATCAACATACACATAATGGGAATAGAAAGAAAAAAGAGAAAGAAAGGGGGGAAATATTTAAAGTAACAATGAGCAAACACTTTCTGGATTTGATGAAAAACTTAATTGACATAACTACGAAAGATAGGGAATTGAAATAGTACACTAGAAAATATATTTAACACAAAAGAAAGCAGTAATGGAGGAATAAAGAGATGAAATGACATAAACCTATTGAATACAAACAGCAATGACAAATATAAATCCTACCTGAAGAGTAATTGCACTGAGTGTAAATATTCATTTTACATTCCAATAAAAAGAAAAAAATAGCAAAATGAATTATTATAAAAGATCAAACTACATGCTGCCTACAGGGACACACTTTAGAGTCAAAAGCACAAATAGGGTTAAGCTTCTGCCTTGAAAACTAGAAAGAGAAGAGTTAACTAAACATAAAACAAGCAGAATGAAGGAAATAATAACATTTAGAGGAGAAACATATAAAATTTAAAAATAGAGAAAATAAACAAAACCAAAAAGTTGTTTCTTTGAAAAGGTTTAAAAAATTGACAAACCTTTAGCTAGACTAACAAAGAAAGAAAGACAGAAAAAAGATTCAAATTACAAAACTGAGTAAAGAAAGGTGAAAGAATGGACAGTACTGCCAACCTGAAAGGAAATGTACCTATTATAAGGATATACTGTGATGATACAGATAGTGTTATTGACACCATGACAAAATAATAAGACAACCTAGATGGAATGGACAAATTCCTAGGAAGACACAAACTACTAAAACTGACTCAGAATTTTAAAAATCTGCTAGGTGTGGTGGCACACACCTGTAATCCCAGTACTTGGGAGACTGAGAGAAGAGGATTGCAGGTTTGAGGCCAGCCTCAGCAATTTAGTAAGACTAAACTTAGTGAGACCCTCTTTCAAAATTTAAAAAAAATTAAAAATAGGGCTGGGTATAGCTCAGAGAGAGAATGCCTCTGGGTTCCATCCCCAGTACCAAAAAAAAAAAAAAATCTCTAAATAGACCTATACCAGGGAAGAAAAAAAATAGAATTACTAATAAAAAATGAACTTCCTAGTAAAAATGTCTCAGACCTAAATAGTTTTACTGGTGAATTCTATTAAACATTTAAAGGTAAATTAAGCCAGGCATGGTAGCGCACACTTATAATCCCAGTACTTGGGAGGCTGCAACAGGAGGATCGCAGGTTCAAGGACAGCCTCAGCAAGTAGTGAGACTCTCATCAACCTAGTGAGACCCTGTTTCAAAACAAAAAAATAAAATAGGGTTGGGGATGTAACTCAGAGATAGAATGTCCCTGGGTTCAATCCTCATCACATGCACAAAAAAAGATAAATGAATGTCAATTATTTGCAAACTCAAAAATTACAGGATAAGGAAATCGTTCCTAACCCATGCTGTGAGACCAGTGTTTTCCTGATACCAAATCCAAAGACTTACAAGAAAAGTAAAGATTCATATTTTTATGAATATAAATAAAAAGAATCCTTAACAAAATACTAGGAAAATAAATCTGGCGATCTATGAAAAGGATTATGCATCATCACTAAGTAATATTTATTCCAGGAATACAAGATTAGTTTAACATATGAAAATGAACTAATATAATCTATTATATTAATAGATTAAAAGGCAAATGCCAAGCTAGGCATGGTGGCTCACACCTATAATTCCAGCTACTCAGGAGGTTGAGATGGGAGGATGCCAAATTTAAAGCCAGCTGGGGCAACTTAGTAAGACCCTGTCTCAAAATAAGCCAAGAAGGGCTGGGCATGTAGCTGGGCAGTTCTTTCCTCACATGTGTGAGGCCCTGGATTCAAGCTCCAGTAACACACACACACACACACACACACACACACACACACACACACACAAAAACCACATGGTTGCATCCAAAGATGCATACACACCATCTTGATAACATCCAACTCCCTTTCATGATAAAACATGCAACAAATGAGGAATAGAAGGAAACTTCCTCAACCTACTGAAGAGCATCTACAAAAATCCCATAACTAACATACTTAATAGTAAACTACAAAATATTTTCCCACAGATCAAGTACAACAAAAGGATCTCGTTCTCACCATTTATATTCAACACTGTGCTAGACATTCAGATCAGAGAATCTAGGCAAAAAAATAAATAAATAAAATGCATTCATATTTGAAAACCTAAAAATATTTCTATTTTCAGGTCACATTATCTTGCATGTAGAAAAAATCCTAAGGAATCCACAAGAAACTATTAGAACTACTAAATAGGTTCAGCAAGGTTTTAGTATACAAGATCAATACACAAAAACAAATTGGATTTTTACATATTAGCAATGAATGGTAAAAAATTAAATTAAGGAAACAATTCCGTTTACAATAGCATCAAAAAAGAATAAAATAATTAGGGAATACATTTAACAAAGCACGTCTAAGACATCCACTTAAATTGTAAAGCATTAACCCGAATAAATGGAATAATACCCTATGTTCATGGAGCAGAAAACCTGTTGTCAAGCTGGTATTAGGCCCCAAGTAGATCTATAGATTCAATAGAAGTCGATCAAAATCCCATCTGGCTTTTTTTTGCAGTAATTGATAAGCTAATCATAAAATTCCTATGACCTTTCAAAGAAACTTTAATAGCCCAAACAACCTAAAAAGAACAAAGTTAGGGTACTCACATTGCCCAATTTTAATACTTACCTCAAAGCAACAGTGACCTAGATAGAATGGTACTAGCATAAGGAGAGACCTATAGTCCAATGAAACAGAAATGAAAGCCCAACACTAACCCACTTTTTTAAAAAAAATGCCAAGACAATTCAATCAGGAAAATAATGGTACTTTCACAAATAGTATTGAGATAACCAGATATCCACATGCAAAGTAACAAACTTTGACACTTTCCTTATATCACGCAAAAATTAACTCAAAGTGGACCACAGATGAAGATAAGTAGACCATAGCTAAAACATTAAAACTCTTGGAAGGAAACAAAGAAGTATCTTCATGACCTTGAATTAGGCCCTGAATGTTTTCTCAGATACAACACTAAAAGCACAAGCAACAAAAGAAAAAAAGTTGGTCCTATTAAAAGTTAAAACCTTTAGTTCAGCCACTATGGAGATCAGTTGGAGATTCCTCAGAAAGCTGGGAATGGAGCCACAATATGACCCGGCTATACCACTCCTGGGTATCTTTCCAAAGGGGCCGAAATCAGAGAACTACAGTAATATATGCATACCTATGTTTATAGCAGTACAAATCACAACAGCCAAACTGTGGAACCAACCTAGGTGTCCATCAACAGATGAATGGATCACAAAATTATGGGAAATACACACAATGGAATTCTCTCAGCAATAAAGAAGAACAAAATTATGTCATTTGCAAGAAAATAGATGGACCTGGAGAACATTATGTTAAGTGAGATTAGCCAGTCACAGAAAGAGAAGGGTCATAGGTTTTCTCTAATATGCTCAAGCTAGGGAGTAATTGGGCTACCAGAGGGACTCCAGACAATGGAGGAGAAACTTCAGTGGAGCCAGGGAAGTAGTCTAAGGGAAGGGGAGAGGGAAGACTGAGGTTCATTAATGGAAATACTATCATCGACTATGTGTACATATGTGAATATGCCAATGTCAATCTCAGTACTCTGTATTGGGGAGGCGGGGTGAGCACCAAGTGCTTTGTGCATGAATGTCACTGTCACCATGATTTACATTATTATGTGAGATTATAATCACCAATAAAAGCACATTATAAAAAAATTAAAACCTTTTTTGCTTCAAAGGAGATCACCCAAAATAGAAATGAAAAGACAGCCTGTATATTGAAAGAAAGTATTTGCCAATCAAATATCTGATGTGGGGCTTTTATCCAGTATATCTAAAGAATTCTTACAAATCAATAATAAGAGAGCAAATAACTTTTTAAATGAGCAAAAGACTTACATCTACATTTATCAAAAGCAGATATATAAATGGCCAAAAAAGAACAGGTACAAATGGTCAACATTTTTAGCCATTATGAAATGCAAATTACAACCACAGTGAGATATCATTTCATACTTTGGAATGACAATAATCAAAAGAAAATACAATAACAAGTGTTGGGTGAGACTGTAGAGGAACTAGAACCCTCCTACATTTTTGCCATAATTGTAAAATGGTACAGCCAGTTTTTTTTTAAATGTTTGGCAGTTCCTCACAAGGTTAGACATAGAGTCATCATATGACCTAGAAATTCCACTCCTAGATATCGACCCAAGAGAAATGAAAACACGTCCATGCAAAAATTAGTATACAAATGTTCATAGAACATTATTTTGTATATCCAAAAAATTAAAACAACTTCAGTACTCATCAACTGAGGAATGGAAAACACAACTTAGTTTATTCATACAATGGAAGACTTTTTTCAACAGTAAACAAGAATGAAGCACTCATACATGATACATGATACATAGAGAAGACATGAAGGCATCACACTAAGTCATACTAAAGGAGCCAGACAGAAAGACCACATATTTCACATGAAATGCAATATTCATGAATATAGACTGCATATTCATATGAAGTGTCTAGAATAAGCAAAGCCACAGAGACAGAAAGCAGATTATTGGTGCCCAGAGTCCATGGAGAGAAGAAAGTGGGAAGTAACTGACAATTAGCACAGGACTTTGTTTTGGGATGATGAAAATATAATGGGATTAGTGGTGATTGCTGCAAAATTCTGTGAATACACTGAAAAGCACTTAATTGTATAAATTTACTTTTAAAATACCTGACATGGTTAGTGTATCTTCAATTTATTTCAAAAGAATGGTATATCAAGTAGGGTTCTTTTGGTCACAAGAACAGAAAATTGAATGTTAACTGAGCAGAGAGGCAGAACACCAGGAGCAACTTAGCCCAAAGTTTCAAATGGTGTTGGCAGATGTTGTTTCCCTCCCCATTGTGTGGACTTTGGCCTCAGGTCATGTCAGATCCAAAGCTAAAGGGGATATTTCTCTGCCTCTTAGAAATCCTAGCAAAAAAATCTCATTCTCTGTGATTGGGTCATGTGTCCCTCCCTGAACCAAGCCCTTTGTCCAAGGAAGTGTGTTTGGCCCTTATAGCAGAGAAGGGGACTCACCACAGGTTTAGTGAATAAGAGAGGAAATTCCCAATACTATTACCAAATGGAGGAAAACAGATGAACCAAGGAGCCATACAACAACAAATATCTACCATCAACAGGAAAAATTTGCCAAAATAAGAAATCTGTCTAGGAATAGCTTATAATTTTGGCATAATGAATACTCTCCTAAATGTATACCTTCTCTCAATTTTAACTGTCATTTGAATCCAAATCCTGTTTGAGTTACAATTTACATTCAATGCTTATATTCACTTTTTTTAAATATAAAAGTTCATCTTCTACCACAACATTGTATTAACCCTCCTGTTTTATGATGGATTGAATGGGGTCCCGTAAAGAATCATGTGCATGTTCTAATACCGGGACTCTGTAAATTTTACATTATAATGAAAACAATGTTTTGTGGATATAATTAAGTCAGTCTTGAGATGAAATCATCCAGTATTACCCAGATGGGCCCTAAATCCAATGACAAGTGTCCTTATGAAAGGAGAAGAGAAGACATGGAAGAGAACGTCATGCAAAGACAGAGGTGTAGATTGGAGTCACGAGGCCACAAGGGATGTCCACAGCCACTCAAGATTGGAAGAGGCAAGGAACAGACTGTACCCTGGAGCCTTCAGTGGGAATGCCACCCCCTTAACACCATCATTTCAGACTTCTGCACCCCAGAACTGTGAAATAATAGATTTCTGTTGTTTTTTCTGTTGTTTGTAGCAATAGGTCATGAAAGCTCTAGGAAACTAACTGTATTGGTCAGGGTTCTTTAGAGTAACAGAACTCACAGAACACACATATGGTAAAAGGGAATTTATCAAATCAACGTACAGTCCAAAGCAGTGTAGTCCCAAGTTTCTGACTGCACATGGAGAGTTGGAGGAACCGGCAGCTGGTCGAGTGGTTCAAGAGCTGGAGTCTCAGAATCGAAGAGATCACTGATTCAGTCCCAGTCCAAGATGGAAAGGTCAGGAAACTCTCTGGAGAAACGATAGTGAAGATACAGTTTGAAGAACTGAAGACCAGTATCTCAGACAAGAACAGACATGCTTTCTTCAGGAAGAACCACACATGCCTTCACTCCGCTTTCTCCTTCTTTTATCAGAGTCCTGTACCTATCAGAACCATGATACCTACATTCAGGGCAGGGCTTCCCCTTCAATCTGCCATTACATAAACCAATCATCTCATCAACACATTCAAAGTCACATAATCTTAGGTGTTTCATGATCCTGTCAAGTTGACAATCCAGACTAACCATCACATTAACACACTCTGGTATTGATATAGACAGTAGAGCTTGAAAGGATTGTGTCTGTTTAGAAAACCTCAATTCGTAAAACATGTGAACAGATCACAAGAATGTTTTACATTAGATATCATATGTTTTTTCTCTAGTAGCAGGCAGATTGAGCAATGTGTGCATGTATGATGTTGATACCCTGACATATATCAAAATATATAATTACAATGCACCAATAAATGAACATAAAAAAAAAGAAAATCCTGGAGGTCACTGACATGAGAGAGCTATATGTTTTTAAAATGAAAAAAAAAACAAAGACGTTATACTTAAATACTAGAGAAATGGTGGTCAGGGTAGTTGTAGCAAAGATTTTAGATAGAGGTTAAAAGAATGTAAGCAATCATACCTAAAGTGGTCCGTTATGTTTTTCTCTATGGTAGAAGGTAGCATTGCTCCTAAGGTTGAGGAGTGAGTAGGATGCTTAGGGGAAATGATGGCACGTTAGCATCACTAAGTATAATGCAGAAGGAGCTCACCTAGGCCAGGTAGAGACTGTGAAGAACATATCAGGCTGAAGGGCCTGCTGAGCCTGAAGATCCTAACTACTTGATGGTTCCCACTTTTAGTTTTGAGATTGCTCCAAGAAGGTGGAATAAGAGCAGAAGAAGAATTCAGAGCACTGACTAAGGGTTGAGTTTCCAGGTCTGTAGGTACTGATGAGGGTGATTCCCATGTTTAACACTGAAGGCTCCTCAGAATAGAGAAAAAAATTGAAGTACTGAACTCCCCTGGGGGTTTTGAGGCAAGTAGAGGAGGAGGGCTGAAGTTGGAAGGTAACTGTTGAAAGTTGAGAGGTGGGGTTTAAAAATCTCTGAAATTACTAGAGAAATAGGAATAAAGTCTGTAGTTGAGTTGGTAGCATTTTCCCAAGGTTAGTTTTGATAGATGTACCGTGGTGACATAAGATGCTAGCATTAGAGGAAACTGATTAAAGAATATGTGGACATTCTGTAATATATTTGAAATTCTTTTGCAAATCGAACATCATTTCAGAACAAGAAATTTACAAACTCAAAGCTGCCATCCACAGGCAGAGTAACTGTGCTCATTAAACACAAGGCAGATGGGGCCCTCAAGAAGACCACACGCTAGCGAAGGTGCATGGGTTGGGGAGTGCCCTGGCTAGCACCATCTTCTGTCTTTACCAGCTCTGATTTCTAACTTTCGAGCTCCTGCCACACAGCACAGAACATAGCTATTCTTCCTGGTATTCTTCTGCAACAGGAGCAAGGAAGTATCTGCACACTTTCATGATATCAAATTCCATTAAGCTGAAATATTGTGCAATGAATGTTTAATTTCTGGACACAGTCAATAAACACAACAGCAGATTGATTTCTGAATTTCAAGAACATCTATAACTCAAGGATCAGACTTGTGTTTATACTGTTCTGTAGTTGAAGATGATCATGTATTTTATGTAAATATTTTTTTAATATTAAGCTAAACTAAAAATAATGGTCTTATAAACTCTTATTTAAGATTTTGGAGAGAGGCCAGTTAAGCCAAATTAAATTTCCTTTGGCTAATTTTCTTTTCTGATAACTCCATTCCCAAGTCACTGTGTCAGGGATGATGAAAGTATAGGATATTAGAGTTGGAAGAATCTTATATGTTAAGATTTCAAAATATTTTTTATCTAAATGGTAAACTGTTAAAAATAGTGAGATAACCAGACATGGTGGTGAACACCTATAATCCCAGTACTTGGGAGTCTGAGACAGGAGGATAATAGGTTTGAGGCCAGCCTTAGCAACTTAATGAGACCCTGTTTCAAAATAAAATAGTGCTGGGAGTGTAGTTCAGAGGTAGAACACTCCTGGGTTCAGTCCCCAATACCATTAAAAATTAATATATATATAAATAATAAGTATATAATGAAATAACTCAAATAATTTTAATAACTGATTTAAATAAATATGCAATTATATACTTATAGTAATTAAGTAAGTAAGTAAGTAAGTAATTTTAAAAAACAGTGAGGTAGAGTGGTGATAAACTCAGATGGAGTCCTAGGTGTTCAAGACCAAAGCAGACTGGCAATTAAAGTCCTAAGACTTTCCTAATTTCCTACAAACCCAGTAATTTCTAAAATTGTGAGGTAGCATGGCATAGTTTTTGTTTTGCTTTTCATGGCATAGATTTAGGGCATGAACTCAAAGCCAGACTTCCAAGGTTCCGTTCCCAGCTCTGTTGCTTCATAGCTGTGTGATCTTGGGTATTTGGTATCTTTATACCTCATTTTCCTCTTTCCGTCATATGGAAATGGTAACTGCACCAAGCTCACTGGGTGGCTTCAGGACTGAGTGGAGGTCTGTAAAGTCTTACAACTGTGCCTTGTGCTTCATAGACACCATATGAAGCTTTGGTAAAAATAATAGTGCGCTTGACCCTGTAGCTTTAGGAGCAGCTGTAGTGCATGATCTTAGTTCATTCCTGGGTTTTCGTTTTTTGTTTTTCCATACCAAAGACTTAGAAAGACTTCATGGTCAATAGTTTTATTTCCACTTTATGGATTAATTTTTTAATCCCATATAATGGCTGTAAGGACTTAACTCTATAAAATGCAACAAGTCTATGTGAGAACAGAGAAGAAAAGAACCCAGAGACTTTGATCCCACCCTAACATTATAGGCCGACCACCTCCACCATCCCTTTCCTCCCTACTCAGCATGCCCAAACACTCCCATCCGCAGTGGGTCACTATTTCTTAGCGTACTTAGTATTTTCAGAAGGCGCTTGAAGACCAAAGAAGTCTCATATCTCTTAAAGCACATCTCTGGTAGCTGCAGATCAGAAGCTCTGGAGTCTGGCAGGGGAACATCAGCCCAAAGCCGAGAGTCATTCTGGGAAAGACTAGATAGGGAGACTATGTTCCAGGCCCCTCCCTTCAGGACTCGTCTGCGGCTAATCCCAGCTCTGTTTTCAAACACTAAGATTCCATTAGAAGAAACCCTACCATCTAGCCACAGGGCCCAGAAACCTGTTATTTCAACCCATAGCTACTAAACAAAAGCACATTTAGTTCATCTTACAAATCTCAAACCTTTTTTCTCTGGTGTAGACTCATATTTTGTGTCAACAATAACAAAAAAGGGGGGTGGTTGGGAGGTTGCATGGAAGAGAATGAGCTCCAAAAGGCAGGGTACATTTGTTGGTCCCCTGACCTGTATGGCAATTTTTAAACTCAGCCCTGTCCCTCAATCGAGTGGCTTCTTTGTCCTGGGTGCTTATTTCTGTAATAAAATTTAATCCTCACATTAACTTTATGGAGTCAATATCATTTGACCTATTTTTTAGCTAAAGAAACTCAAATGCAGAGAATTTAGGCATATGCTCAAGATTGGAGAACTGTCATTTGGAAGAACAAAAGAAGAGTGCTTAGAACCATTGCAGGCAGGCTGACTTTTTTGGGGGGGGATAACTGGGGATTGAACCCAGGGGGCTTCTACCTCCGAGCTCCACCCTGAGCCCTATTTTATTTTTTATTTGGAAACAGGGTGTCACTAAGTTGCTGAGAGCCTCACTAAATTGCTTGCTGAGGCTGACCTTGAACCTGCAATCCTTCTGTCTCAGCATACCAAGTACTGGGATTACAAGTGTGTGCCACCACGCCCAGCTGATCTAACTTATTATGATTCTTTCTTAAGCTCATCAGGGGTCCCCAGAGCCAATGTGGTCACCTCCCCCTGAGCTTCTCAACAAGTGTTTGTGACTCTGTGAAGTTTGGGGCAGTGGGACCACACTGATTCACTCGCCCACCCCTAGATTTAAGGAGTAAGAAAGAACTCAGCATCAACACCAACATCATAGACCCACAGAAAGGGCCTGGTGAAGGAGCGCATTACTCACTTTAAACCGTGTAGGCCCATGGACATTAACTCCCTTAAGCTTGTTCTGCTAAGTTGTGCTGAGCCAGGTCTGGAATCCAGGTCTCTCCGCTTCCTATGCTGTTGACTTCCAGCCACACCATGCTGCTGTTTACAAGTGATTTTCTGATGGAGAAAGAAGTGAGATTTGGGCAGCACTGCAGGAGCGATGAAAAAAGGTAAAGTACCACCTGTAAGCAATTCAGAGTGGCAAGGGCTGCAGTGAATAAGAGAGTGGATGAATGCACGAGTGAAGAGTAAGTGGACGAGAGAAGGACTTTGGACTCTAGATTCCAGGGCCTCAGAACTACTGCTTCTCCCAGACCCTGCTGCAGTGTGCAGTGGGGCCTTTGCAGCATCAATGACTGTGGCTACTTTCCATTACTGTAACAAAGTCCCTGAGATAGTCAGCTTATAAAGAAGAAAGGTTGATGTTAGCTCACAGGCTTCAAGGTTTCAATCCACAGTTGAGCAGACCCAGTGCCTTCAAGCCTGTGGTGAGGTGGCCCATCAAGGGAGGCAGCACATGGTGGAGCAAACTGCTCATCTCACAGCCAGGGCACAAAAGAGAAAGTGCAAGAGACCCTGGTCCCATGATCCCCTTCAAGAGAGCACCTCCACTAGGTTCACCTCCTGAAGGTCCCACCACCTCCCGCTAGCACCATGCTAGGGCAAAGCCTTTAATATATGGGCCTCTGGGAGACACTTAAGAGCTAAACTCTCTGGATGATAGAAGGATAGATTCCCAATGTGCCCATGTGGGACTCCAACAGGGGACAGTAGTTTGAGCACCAGGAGACCTGGATTCTAGTCCCAGCCCTGCCACTATTGTATGGGATGTTGTGAGTCTTTGTTGCTGTGGGCCTGGGTTTCTTCAGCTGTGAGGTGGGTAGGTTTAGCTGGACAATGCTCCCCAACCCTTCTGAGCAAGCCATCAGGTAGCCATTCCCCCTCCATCTCCAGGGAGGAGTGTGTAGCGAGAGCTCTGAGTTCAGGAAGTATTGCTGGGGGATTGGGGGATATATGGTGGGGAGAACAGCCAGGTCTTTGCCAAAAGCAAAAGTCAGACAAGACCCACACCTGCTGAGTGCTCTCGTTTCCACTCTCTGATTTCATTCCATTAGATGGGAGGCCAGAGCCAAAGCAGAAGTTCTGCCATTCCTAGTTTCATTCTTTGTACCCAGTCTGGAGTCTTTGGGCTCTAGAGTGATGTCAGCTGCAGCCTAGGCCAGAGGCTAAAACTGAGAATTGGCCTAACTCAAAACCAGAGGCAGAATAAAAGAATTAAGCATACATATGTGCAACCTTGCTGATGAACAAAATAAGACAGCATCCCTACTTCCAAGGGGTGGGGAAAACGTACAAGGAAGCATACAAAATAGGTAGCTAAGGAGCCTTCCTGGGGAAGTGTGATGAGCTGGCAGGAGGGTTGTGAGAAATGACCAGTCCTGCTGTGGGTGACCCCAGGGTTTGAGGCTTGTTCTGACAGGCCAAGTGACCATAGCCGTCACTGCCACACTGAGCCATTCTCCAGGTCACCCCAAGTAGGAGGCTGAACACAATTTTCCAAAATTGTCCAAAGGCATTTCTGTGAAAGGAATGAAAAATAGTTGGCCAACATGAGAAGTTTTACTGATAATCAAGGAAAACAGTAAGACCCAGAACATACAGCATGGAAGAATCTAATCTGAAAAGCTACATTCTTGGTGACTCCAGCTACGTAACCATCTAGAAGAAGAAAAATATGGAGATAGTAAGAATAGTAGTGATTTCCAGGAGTCTGGGGGGGGGGAGGGATGAACCAGCAGAGCTCAGGGGACATTGCAATGAATACGTGTCACTATACATTTGTCCAAACATATAGAATATTCAACAGAAAGACTGAACACTAAAGTGTGAACTTTAGTTGACAATAGCATAACAATATTTTTATCAGTTGTAACAAATGTGCCACACTAGTGCAAGAGGGAAAACTGGAAGGATGCAGGGGGCATATGGGAACTCTGCTCAATTTTTCTAGGAACCTAAAACTGCTATTTTCACATCACTGCACCTGCCTCTGAGCTGCTACCTGCTCCTCCCCTTGCCCTCCCATCCCCACACAGAGATGCCTGCAAGAGATCACCTAGAGGGCCTGGTGTAGAGCCCTAGAGATTGAGGCAGAATTGTTGCAATTCCTTGCAAACCTGTTCTCTGAAGCAGGGTAATTTTCATGAGCCAGAATAAATCCTTTCCATGACAATGAGTAATTTTTATGGTCTTTTTGCAGCCATCTAACTAATTGCACATCTCACATTTTACAATTTTCCCTCCCAGCCCCCCAGTACAAGATTAGTGGTTAGCAATGACCTTAGCCTTTTCTCCCTCAGAACCGATTCAAAATCCTCAGAGGGGAGAAACATATAGGGCCGTGGTCCACGCAGTGCTGTGATCCCCTTAACTGTTGATCCTGTTGTTTTCCATTCTACATGATTAAATGATCCAGTGGTGGTGGAGAGGTTAGGCGAGCTCCGCAGTGACTAGGTCCCACTTGCGATCCAGTTAGCTCTTTCCCTGGTGCCGCTAGTTGCCTGTTTTAAAATATAGTGAAGCCAGGCATGGTGGGGGCGCATGCCTGTAAACCCAGTACTTGGGAAGACGAGACAGGAGGATCGCAGGTTCGAGGCCATCCTTGGCAACTTAACCAAGCCCTCAGCAACTTAATGAGACCCTGTTTCAAAATAAAATATAAAACAAGGCTGGGGGTGTAGCTTAGAGGTAGAATAGAATACCACTGGGTTCAGTCCCCAGTAACACACACACACACACACACACACACACACACACACACACATTAATTCGGCCCTTTTTGAATGGGCTAGGTTTGAAGTATACAAAAATGCAGAGGCATGGGAGTGGAGGGGAAGACAGATGCCCAAGGAATAAATGCCCAGCAGTGAGATGAACGCCTAGCTCAGCTAGATCCTGGGGCTTTCCAAAGAAGGAAAGTCTTTCTCAGGGTTCAGGAGAGGTGATGTTTGAGTTAAATCTTGAAACTTGAGTAGTAATTCTCCACGGAAGAGTTCCAGGGAAGTGGAGCAGCATGTGCAAAGGTTTACAACAGCTTTGCATGTTTGGGGAACTACAAACATTGCAAACACTGTGGCTAGCATGCAGGGAGTTGGGGGCGGGGAGCAGAGTGAGGCTTCTGATACCCTGCCCGTGTTCCAGGCCAGTGTGGGCTTTGACCTGCAGCCATGGGACAACTGCAAAGGCTTATAATCATCATCATCATCATCATTATTATTATTATTATTATTATTTTAAAAGCAGGGTCTCACTCAGTTGCAAAGGGTCTTGTTAAATTGCTGAGGCTGGCCTCGAACCTGCAATCCTCCTGCCTCAGCCTCTCCAAGTACTGGGAATACAGGTATGTGCCACTGCACCCAGCTCAAAGGCTTTTTAATGAAGAATTTTGGAAGATAGGTACTGGTCGTATGGAGCAAGGACAAACCAGGGGGAGGAGAACCAACGAAGGAGGCTGTTTCCTGGATAAAGACCGAAAGGATGAAGGAGAGGAACTGACTTCAAAGAAATACAAGTGGAAGATCAACAGTGTTTAGTGACCCATTCATTGGGGTGGTGAAGGAGAGAGGATGACATGAAATTCTCTGGGTTTAAGTGCTCGGATGGATGGTGATACCATTCATCAAGATAAGGAATACGGGAAATTTGGAGAGGGAGATAGTAAGGACAGTTTTAGACATTTGGAACTGAAGTTGTTGGCAAGACATCCTGGTTAATGTAAAAAAAGTGTTGTTACTGATTAATACCAAACGCTTGCAAGGACATGGAACAACAGGAATTCTGAGGCACTGCTAGTGGAAAGGTAAAATGATACAAACACTTTGAAAGATGATTTGGTGGTTTCTTGCAAAACTAAACATCTTCTTATTTTATGACCCAGCAATCACACTCCTTGGTATGTACCCAAATAAGCTGAGTGCTTACGTCAATGTGCAGAAACCTGCACATGAGTATTTGCAATGGCTCCAGTCATAATCGCCAAAACCTGAAAAGAACCAAAATGGCCTTTAATAGGCTAATGAATAAATAAACTGCAGTATCTCCAGATGATTGAATGTTGTTTAGCAATAAAAATACATTTTTTCTGATTTTTACGTGATGCAAAGACACGGAAAAACCCTGAAATGCATATTGCGAAGTGAAAAAAAATTTAGTCTGAAAGGCTACATACTGTGTGATTCCAACCCTATGACATTCTAGAAGAGACAAAACTATAGAGATAGTAAGAATATCACTGGTTCCCAGGGTTTTTTTTGGGGGGGGTGGATTAATATGCAGAACTTGGGGAATTTTTAGGGCAATGAAACTATTCTATATAACATTACAATGAATGCAAGTCATTAAATTTGTCAAAACCCATATAATGTACTACACTGAGAAAAAACTAAAGTGTGAACTTCAGTTGATAATAATATATTAATATTTTCTTATCAATTGTTTCAAATGTGCCACACAAATGTGAGATGTTAATAAAGGGGAAAACTGGAAGGATGTGGAGGGCATATAGGAACTCTGCTCAGTTTTTCTATAAACCCCAAACTGCTCAAAATGAGCAGTCTATGAACTTTTTAATAATCAAAAATATCTTTTATTTTGTTCTGGCCAAATTTTCATATAGTTTTTTTTCTATACTTGTCTAAGTGTAGGGCATTTAGCCTCCTAGTCAGCAATCAGCATTTTAAGAGATTCTCTTTCACAAGTTTAAGACACGGTTTATGACCCTGTAAAGTTATAGCACAGTAGAAGAGAGAAGAGTCAGAGAGAAAGAGAGAGAGAGAGAGAGAGAGAGAGAGAGAGAGAGAATATCTCTAAACATGACCACTCAAAGGGACTTTATAGCAATCACTCCATTTTGAAAACAGCAAAATCAAGTCTAAGAGAGAAAAGTGGTTTTCCCAGTGTCACCTAACTCATTTTTTTAAAATGCATTTGCCTAATAGTGATTGTGTTTGTGACTGAAAATAAATGAATGAGAAGTAATGACCATCAAGTCCAATTGAGCAAATATCAATAACCAGAATCTGACAGAACCACGTGATACTTGCTACAGTGGAGGTGAACTTGGATGCAAGAACCAGCCCCGGTCAGGGCTGGCCTCAAACATTAGGATCCATATTGTGAGCAGACTCTACAACAATGTCTCTTCCTGAGGCTGAGTCAGAGCTTGAGTCCAGCACATTCGCTTTTCCCTTCACTCCTCCTCTTGAGCATGAAGAGACTATAAGGTATAATCCTAGGAGGGTTGTTGGAAAACCAAACAGGGTCATCTGAGAGTTCTGCAGATAAGTGGGAAGGATGGAGGCAGGTACTTGTCAAACTGATATTGAGGTGATGTCTCCATATAGTTGGTGGGATATTATTGGTGGGATTGCAAATTAGTGCAACCGCTTTGGAAAACAGTGTGGAGGATCCTCAGAAGAATGGGAATGAACCTACCATATGAGCCAGCTATAACACTCCTGGGTATCTACCCAAAAGAATGGAAACCAGACTACCATAATAATGCATGCACATCTATAGCTTCACAATTCATAATTGCCAAATTATGGAACCAGCCGAGATGGCCATCAACAGATGAATGGATTGCAAAATTATGGGATATATACACAATGAAATTCTACTCAGCCATAAAGATGAACAAAATAATGTCATTTGTAGGGAAATGAATGGAAATGGAGAATATTGTGCTATGTGAGATTAGTCAGTCACAAAAAGTGGAAGGTCGGATGTTCCCCCTCATATGTAGAAGCTAGGGAGAAATTGAGACACAGGAGGGACTCCAGACAAAGGAAGAGAAATTATAGTGGAGTGAAGGAGGGGACCTAACTGAGGAAGATGGGAGGGGGGAGGAAGACTAGAAGAGGGAAACACCTCAATGGTCATGATGTACACACACAAACTTATCAAAGCTAATCGATGTGTTGAGTATGGGAAGGTGGGGAGGGAGAGGGAGTGGGGTGGGGTGGGAATGGGGGAGGGCTCAACAAGTGTCGTGTGCATGTATGCCTCTATCACCCTGAACTTCATCAGGATGTATGATTATGTATGATTACAATGCACCAGTAAAAGAAATATAAAAAAAGAAAAGAAAAAGCATCTTCTATCACCTGTTCATCACAGGTAACCCTGATACACATAGCCATGTGGCTCTAGGTGTATTTTCTCAAGGGTTAAACTGCTTTCTTCTTTCTGGATTCCCTCTGCAGTGCACCATGGAGACAAGAAACCTTTCCCCTTGGGGTCCCCAGTCTTTCCTGCCTGAACCATGACTGTGCTCACCTACCATCACCCATCTTCCTAAGCCACAACATCACTGAGGAGGCTGTGTGCTCAACGAACCCCACAAACACACTTCCACCCCATCTTGGGAGAGAAAGCAGTTTGATCTACTTTTCCGCTTGGCTTAAAAGAATCTCAAAAATAAGATATTTGATATCAAGTGACAGGCAACAACTAGAAATTGGAAACCCAATAAAAAGTCCTTCTTTTGATGAAAATCTCTTCCGTATGTTTGGAAACCAATCTGCTCTCATATTAATTGAACATGCCCAACATACACAAAGTGAAACGGTTTCTTAAGATCTTCCTTTTATGATCCTGGGGTTCGAAAAGTTTGGATTCCAAAGCATTTCTGACCAGGTTTTGACCTTTTTTCAGACAGTTGGGTGCTCCCAGCTCAAGCTGGTTCCACATTTTAGGCCAGCCAACCCAATTCTGTGAGTCACACGATGTCCTCTGACATTTCTAATGTGCTCCACATCACTGTGCTGCAGAAAGCTCCACTGGGGTGCATCATATGTGGCCAGGGTTTGGAAATAAAGGTGGAATCACAGGTTTAATGGACAAATGCCTGGACAGAAAGTCAGAGTAACTGGACCTTCTATCCAGCCCCCACTTCATGTCAATTGTGTGACTCTGAAAGATATCAAATATATGATCCCTATAATTCTTTAAATTCTTCACCATTCTGGGCCTTCTCTGTCAGCCCCCCTGAATATTGGGGAGCAAAACCTTATGTTCCATTGTCCAGAAAAAAAGAGATCAAAGGAGTTTAAGTATTAAAAAAAATCTACAACATTCCCATGTGCTTTTTTAGATAACAAGCCAATGCCAAGAATCCAACAATAATCTAACTAGTCATAGGAAATGAAAATGTTCTTCTTCCTCTGGCTCTCTCCATAGTTTGCATTGCAGATAAATGAGTCAGACGTAGATGGGTGAAAATTAAGATTCATCTTCACAAACATTTTGAAAATATACACCCAGAAAAAACGAAGGAGCCATTTAACATTGGAGTGTTTGGTAAATGATTATAGATGCTTTGCTATCTTCTTCCAGCCTTCCCAAATATTCTCATCTCCTGCCACTTGCAGCATGGGCTCCATCTCCAGACACACCAGATCACCCGATGTTCCAAGAAGACAGGTCTTTGTATGTGTGCTTCCATTTGGTTGACATGTCCATCCCTGCCCTCCCCCACCTGACACACTCCTCTTCATCTTTCTGAATTCAATTTAAAATTGTCTCTGTGTAGTCTTCCTGACTTACCACCATGAATTCTGACCTCCTCTTCCTGAACTTCTCAAATCTCAATAGTCTATTCTTGCTTCCATTGGAGCACAAACCTGTTGTCATTCTCTGTTAACCTTTCTCCTCTTCCCATATTATGAGGTTCCTGAGGGTGAGGAAGGGGTTATCCACCTCTTCATCTCCATGGTTACGCATGCCTGGCACTGAACAGTGTGCTAAACATTAGAGTCACACAGTGGTGAGATAGTAACAACTTGTACTGATGCCTTGTACTGGCTCGTGAAATCTGTTAAGAAATTTTGTCAATTGATATTTTAAAATGCATTATGTAAACTTACAATTAATAAATTGTAGTTAAGGCAAAAGTAACAGAAGCTCAAAATTCATCATTTCCTATAATGTTGCAACTTTTATCTATCATCTGTGCACTTGGAGCTGTTTAGGTCCACACCGTACCCGTGTGCCCATCTCTTCCCAGCTCCACATATGGTGATGCCACGTTGGTAGCTTGAAACTGGCCATGATAGAAATATTTACACCACAGAAATTGGCAAACACTACAAATCAGGCCTTGATTTATTGTTTTTATTGATTATCTAGACTTAAAGTAACAAGGAAACTTTAAATGAAAACTAAATTTAGAGTGTCTCTAATCATTGCATTGTGAATAACACACATACACACACACACACGTGCGCACACACACACACACACACACACACACACACCTGAGTATTTGAAAACTATTATCCAGTTCAGCAAAGAAGTTTCTCATGTCGTTGATAAGTGAAATTATGACATGTATCTTTGTTGTTTCACTTTCACTATTCATGAAAATATCAATCAATATTTATGTCAGAAAGATAGACATTTATCAATTGCCATCACAGATTGGCTATAGATACAAGAGTTTGGCAAGCATCAGTAAAAGCATCCTGTAGATGTCAGCTGGTGACATAAAGCTTACAATAAAGACTATAGTATATTTATTATTATTATCATCATCATTGTTATCATCATTATTATTATTTTTACTATTTGGTACTAGGGATTGAACCCAGGGGCATCCTACCTCCAAGATACATCCCTAGCCCTTTATATTTTGAAACAGAGCTTCACTAAGTTGCTGAGGGTCTTGGTAAGTGGCTGAGGCTGGCTTTGAACCTGCAAGCCTCCCATCTCAGCCTCCCAAGTACTAGGATTACAGGCATCACCACCATGCCCAGTTGCTTATTTTATTATTATTTATAAAGTGTGTACTACACATCCTTTACATCAGTAAAATTTAGAAGAAACATGTAGGCACATGAATGCATATATTTCCCAGCACATGCTACATTCAGAGAAGAGAGTAGTGAGGACAGAAGCAATCAAGGAGAGTCTGCTGTGGTTTGAATGTGTCCCCCAAGTTCCATGTGTTGGAAATGTGATCCCAATGCAACAGTGTTGAGAGGTGGGACCTGTAAGAGGCAAGAAGGTCACCAGGGTTAATGCTGTTATTATCGGAGGGGTTCCTCATGAAAGAATGATTTTGACCCCCTTCTCTCTGTGCACCAGATGCATCCCTCTCAACCTCAGACTTCCCCACTTCCAGAACTGTGAGAAATAACTCTCTGCTTTTTACAAATTGCCCAGCTTCGGGGATTTTGTTATGGCAGTGCAAAACGGACTAAGACATGGCCTCATGTATAGAGCAGATGAATCTTGATGTAACCTTAAGGGGCAAGGAAGGAGACTTGCTGGAGGAAGCAGGCACAATATTATCATCAGGCAGATGAGCACCAGCAAAGGCACTGGGGTCAGAAAGGCTCAATCTGTGCAGGAAGCATGGAGGAGTTTGGGCTGCTGGGACTGAGGGAGCTGTCGGAAGCAGTCATTGATGGCTGGATAGGCCAGCAGGTGCTGAATTCTGGAAATCCATGCAAGGAATGCAGAGAAGTGTGCATTTGACTTAGCAGGCAATAGGGAGCCACCTCTGGTTCTTGAGAAGGGGAGCGATGAAATGTGAGAGTGATTTAGGAGGATTAACAGGGCCACAGTGTTCAGGATAGATTGGAGGAGGGAGACACCTATGCCAGGCCCTCTGGAAAGCAGATGAGAGATGGTGAAGCAATCCAGGACTGAAATGTTCATGCGTTAGCTTCTCTGCAGCCCTCGCTGCATCTCCATCTACTTCCTCTCCTCTCCTCCCTCCCTCCACCAAGCTCAGCCAAACCCCCCTCCCTCAAGCTTCCCCTCCTCTGGAGTCTATGATTAATTCTCTCTTCAAAGTATCTGGTGATAGATTCAAGGGGCATTTCATAAATTCTGTCTCATTATGTGAAGCCCAGTTTTAAAGCTTCCTTTTGTCTGGATCAATTATGAAGTAATAAAATCTGACCCGAACCAAAGCCCTCCTCTCCTCTTTCTCTGGGATTCAGCAATGATCAGAAAAAAAATCTAAGAAAAAAATGCAATCTGATTCTGTAGTTACGGGAGCCCAAGAAGTTAAGTAGCTAAATCAGCATTAGCAAATGCTCTTCAAAATCGATTGCATGAGTTTCTTCTCTATTCATTCTCAGTATTTGTGTATTCTTCCCTCGCATACAGACACATGCTCACACACACACACATAGGCCCCCAGCATTTAGCAATGTGTCAGGTGGATAGATTCAGGGTTGCATTCCCATCAGCCTGGACTCCTGAGAAGAAGGAATACTCAAAAAGAAATGTTTTTTTTAAATCAAATACCTGCCATTTGCAATCTTTTCAAGGATTCTGTTTGCTTGGAGGCCACGGCACGGCTCCTAAATCACAGTCTGCTTTAGGAATTACGTTTGCCTCTGCATGTTTCAATGAAACAATCCATCTAACATGCCACTTGAGGTGAGAAGAATGTCTGTCTAATGATTCCATGGTCTCAGCACAGTGCCGTATTTGGTCAAGCCTTGGCTTAATGGACTTTGAATCACATGAGTGGGGCTGGTGTTGGAAAGGCAATGTAATTGCTTTGACTTGATTGTCTCCTATCTCAATGTTGAGTTGACCCTGGTTGCCTGGGACATAGTTGGTCAGAGTACTACTCAGCTTCCCAAAACTATAATGGAATACCTGAGACAGGCTGCTTATGGAGTAGAGAGGTTTATTTTGGTCCACAGTTCTGAAGGTTTAAGCCCAATATTGGGCGGCCCATTGGTTTGGACTTCTAGTGATGGCAGCACATCAAGCTAGGAGTGTGGTAAGTGAACCACTCACATCTTGAACCAGAGCAGAGAGAGAGAGAGAGAGAGAAGAGGAGGATGGGAGTCTCACTATCTCCTTTGAAGTCACGCCCCTAATAACCTAAGGACCTCCCATGAGGTTCTATCTCTTAAAATACCACAGTAACTCTCAATACTGCCATCTATCCAAACCACAGCAGTCAGAAACACAAAAGATATTCTAACTTCTAAAAAAGAAAAAATAGCCAAAGTGAGCAATGTCTTCATGTTTTTGCCTTCAGAAAATATGATCTACTACCAAAAAAAATTGCATGCTCAGGTTTTTTTCTTTAACCCACATTTTCTTTTCTTTCTAGAAGCTACCAGCACAGGCCCTTGAACACATTCTCACATACACACACACACACACACACACACACACACACACGCACACACACACACATACACACACATGCACACACACGCATGCACGCACACACACATGTGTGAGGTATTTTCTATCCTGCCTTCAAAATTGCCAGACCTGCAAACATGTCAGCCCAAATCCTCAGACACTTCAGTTGCTGCTTTCCTCTTTGTTCCCTGTTGACAACCCACATGGGCTTTGCGCCCTAATTTTTCTCCCTTCCAAGGACAAAAATAAAAAGTCATAAATGCCAGAAATGTCTGGGGGTTAAGTCAGCTCCTTCTCAGGGGTGGTTTCTCTGCTGGGCTCTGCCAGGCCTCCACTGCTCAGTCCCATGGCGGGGCAAAGGCATGCTCAGGCTGTCACCTAGTCATGAAAACCTGTCAATCCACACATGCAGTGAGCCCTTCTCTTGCCTTTTTGCATTGAGCTATGTGCTTGACAGATCCAAAGAAACTAACACGCACACAGCTACTCAAGAATAACTCAAGAATACTAGCTGAGTGTGGTGAGGCACATCTGTAATCCCAGTACTTTGGAGTCTGAAACACAAGATCTCAGGTTTGAGGCCAGCCTCAGCAACTTAGCAAGACCCTGTTTCAAAATAAAAAATAAAAAGGGCTGGGGGTGCAACTCAGAGGTAAAATGTCCCTGAGTTCAATTCCCAGTGCCACAAAAAATAAACAAGAAAAGAATAACCCAGCACTAAAGTATAATTCAGTGTTAAATTGCACTGGTCAGACAGACAATGCTGTATTGTTAACAAATACTAAATTTGGATTCAGAAATGTGGGCTCTTTCTACCTTTTCTCTTGTCCCTCACAACACATAGACCTTCCCTTTCATAACACTCAGATATTTCAAGGTCTAAGCCAGTTCACTCCTTGGCACACACCAGGATTTCCTGAACTGGATATTCAGAAAGGCTCAACATTAACACAGGGACAGAGATACTGGGGTCGTCCTCCACAAGTAGGAGAATATGCACTCTGGGATTTTACATTCACAGCTTTACCTGTTAAGGCTGCATCTCTACTGTACTAGTCTGTACAAGCTAAGTGCCCAGGGCCCAAAACTGGAGCCTGGGATTTTCATTGGGTTGTTTTATTCTGCATTGAGTTGTTGATTTATTTGTTTTAATCTATTCTCAAAGTCTTAATACTTCTTATAATTTGTAACACAGAAAGCATATGAGAACGTCTATCTCTCTGCAGAGATACCATAGATTCTTATCAATGAATTTTTAGAGTCCAAGGACTACATGAGATTAGAAATTTATTTTTTCCTACTTCAGGACCCATTCAAATATTGCTTTAAAAATAGAAGAGCTTATAGTTTCTTTGAATTATCTTTTAGAGTCTGTCATTGCTTAGGGTTGAGAAGTCATTTTTTGCAGGATTTTCATATTCTGCTTGCTATGAACTGAGTTCATCTTCTTTAAGATATTTTCAAAAGGAGATTTGCTTATGCATTTACTTTTATTCAACAAATACTTACCAGGTGTAGACTCTGCACCAGCACTCCTCTACACATCTGTCCAGGCACATATGGTACATAATTCTACAAAATGTATTCAGCCTCTTCTGGTGTCCAGGTACTGGAGACAAAATGAAGAGGAGATAAATGTCCCTGGCCTCTCCTAAGTAAGCATGTGATCACAGCTTGCAGGGAATGATTACACAAGTCCTCAGTTGTGCACATGTGCATGCACATGCATCACATGAGCTCTACCTATTAACCCAGGAATGGACTCAGCTGTAGGAAAACATTAACAGGTGCCACTTACCGAGTCCCTACTTTTGCCAGATACTCAATGAACATCACTGAATGCTAACCACAACACTATGAGGTAGGTACTCTTATTACCTCCACCTTCCAGACAGGAAGCCAATGCTTAGAGAGACCAGAGATGTTTTGTCTGCAATGACTACAGAGGGCCTGACACAATGGCTGCCTCAAGGTTTTGAAAGATGTGATTTTTCACATCTGGTATTGAATGAGGGCATACCTACTCTTCCTGTAGGTCTTTGATCCACACCACAAAGAGGCCACTGACTGTGCCAAAAGGGGCTTCTTGTGCTCCAAATCCCACAAACATTTTGTACCACTTGGTGGGGGTCATCCCCAAAGGGAGCCTGTAGATGAGTCAGCATATCTCTATATCCAGGCCCCAGGCATGACCAGGCCTAATTTAACCATTAGGGAAATGGTTAAATTTCCCTAATTTAACCATTAGGGAAAGCTCACTGCTTGTAAAGACTCACTGCCTACTGCAAACTGTGGTGGAGAGAAATGTGGTTAAAAACTCCCTGGGTTGCTTAGCTCCAGGAGGTATCATCCTAGCTTTGCCAGGAATGGTAAGATCTGTGTTCCTGCCTTAGATTTCAGTTGTGCCTAGGGCCACATGCAACTTTCATAAAAAGATCTGAAGAAAACATTTAAGAAAATGTGGTGGACCAAGAAAATTCTGGTAGAGCCATCTAGTTCTACGAGAGACCCTTGGAGATAACAAGCAAATCATGGGGCAAGGCTGGTGTGAGCACGGCTATGGCATGCTATTCCCAAATAGTCACCCGCTGCACATTTTGTCAAGGAGCTTTATAAATACATAAGAAAGTACACATGGCTACCCATGGTTCAGAAGTGATCACCCTCACCTTCCACGATGTTCCACTGAGGGCGACATTGTGGCACCTATACTTGCCAAAAACAGATCACTATTTTGAGCATATATTATATTCCAAGTATTTTACATCCAGTTCCCTAACCCACACTACAAAGAAAGCATGACTATACACATGATCAGAGAATAAACTGCATCTCAGAGTGACTCAGGGTCCCATGACTGGTCTGGCAGGTGGAAGAGCCTCCGTTCTTTTAATGACATCATGTTCCCTCTGGTAATGTCCCCCTCCCTTTAGCCTAGGTAAATTAGTAAAGTCATTGGGACTCAGGAAAAACTGACTATCTGCAATCAAACAAGGAAAGAGACACAACCCCATACTAAAAACCTCAAAAGACACTTCTCAAAAGGAGAAATACAATTGGCCAATAAATACATGAAAAAATGTTCAACATCACTAGCAATCAGGGAGATGCAAATCAAAACCACACTGAGAGTCCACCTAATTCCAGTTAGATGTCAATCATCAAGGTAACAAATGCTGGCAGGGATGTGGGAAAATAGGAACTCTTATACACTGTGTGTGGAATTGTTCATTTGTACAACTATGGACATCATTTTGGAGGTTCCTCAAAACACTAGGAATGGAACCACCATATGATTCAGCTGTACCACTCCTCCATATCTTTCCAAAATAATTAAAGTCAGAATACTATAGTGATCATGCATATCCATGTTTATAGCAGTGCAAATCACAATAGCCAAATCATGGAACCAATCCTGGTGTTCATCAACAGACGAATGGATAAAGAAAATGTGCTATATACACACAATGGAATTTTACTTAGCCATATAGAAAAACAAAATTATGTCATTTGCAGGAAAATGTATGTAACTAGGGAATATTATGTTAAGTGAGATTAGTCAGTCTCAGAAAGCCAGAAGTGGTATGTTTTCCCTCATATGTGGAGGCTAGAGATAAAATAGGAAACATAAGGACGTAATGCCAAGAGAGACCCGCAGAGTACTTGAAGGGCATTAGGAGAAGGACTTAGGGAGGGGAAGAGAGAGAAATGAAGAAGGAAGCAGTTCAAATAATACTATGGCGATCTGTGAAGGTATTACTACAGATCTCACTAACTCATGTGGGGAGGGACAAGGGGGGAATGGGGTGGGATGTGGAGGAAAATACACAAAGAGCTGTGTGTATGTAAGTTTTACCCCATTGTTCCTCAATATGATGTATGATTTCAACGCGCTAATAAGATAATTTAATTTTTTTAAAACCTTCAAAAGGTGGAACTTAAGTAAAAAAGCAGAGAATTCTAGGCATCCACTCACCCTGAAACAAAACTGGTGAGTTAACAAAATAAGAAAAAAATCTGAATGGGGAAAAACTTCGAGAGTTCCCTTTAAAAACAGAAACAAGACAAGGATGTCCGCTGTCACCACTCCTTTTCAATATAGTACTTGAGACTCTAGCCAGAGCAATAAGGCAAGAGAAGGAAATAAAAGGAGTACAAATAGGAAAAGAGGAACTAAAACTATCTCTATTTGCAGATGACATGATACTATACTTAGAAAATCCAACAAACTCAACTAAAAGGCTCATAGAACTGATCAACAAATTCAGCAAAGTGTCTGGATACAAAATCAATCTTAAAAAATCAGAAGCTTTTCTGTATGCCAACTGTAAATCCACTGAAAATAAATCCAGAAGACATTTCCACTCACGATATCCCCCAAAACAATGAAATACATGGGAATAAACCTAACCAAGGAGGTAAAAGACCTCTACAAGGAAAACTATAAAACATTGAAAAAAGAAACTGAAGAAGATCTTAGAAAATGGAAAGATCTCCAATGCTCTTGGGTAGGCAGAATAAATATCATCAAAATGGCCATTCTTCCAAAAGTGCTCTACAGACTCAAAGCAATACCTATTAAATTAGCAAAGTCATTCTTCACTG
Source organism: Glis glis (assembly GCA_004027185.1). Lineage (NCBI taxonomy): Eukaryota > Metazoa > Chordata > Mammalia > Rodentia > Gliridae > Glis > Glis glis. Next base: position 100,981 of record PVJS01000371.1, read on the forward strand.
ACATAGAAAAATCTGTCCTTAAATTCATTTGGAACAACAAAAAACCCAGAATAGCCAAAGTAGTTCTCAGCAGCAAGAACCATGCAGGAGGCATCACAATACCTGACTTCAAACTATACTACAAAGCCATAGTAATAAAAACAACATAGTATTGGCACAAAAGCAGACACATAGACCAATGGAGCAGAATAGAAGACTCCGAAACAAACCCACACACCTACAGCCAACTGATTTTTGACAAAGGGGCTAAAAACATCCACTGTAAAAAGGATAGCCTCTTCAACAAATGGTGCTGGTAAAACTGGCTAACCATATGCAGAAAATTAGAAATAAACCCCACTTTCTCACCTTATACAAGAGTCAATTCAAGATGGATCAAAGACCTAGAAATCAGACCAGAGACCTTGCAGCTACTCCAAGAGGGCATAGGCCCAACACTTCGACACATAGGCACAGGTAAAGACTTCCTCAGCAAGACCCCAAAGGCACAGGAAACTAAAATGAGGGTCAATACCTGGGATTGCATTAAACTGAAGAGCTTTTATGCAGCAAAGGAAACAAGAACCTCAACAGAGAGCTGACAGAATGGGAGAATATTTTTGCCAGCTACTCCTCTGATAGAGGACTCATATATAGAATATACAGAGAACTTAAAAAAATCACCACTAAAAAAACAAATAACCCAATCAAAAAATGGGCAAGTGAACTAAATAGACACTTCACAGAAGAAGAAATACAAATGACCAATAAATGTATGAAAAAATGTTCAACATCATTAGCAATCAGAGAGATGAAAATCAAAACTACCCTGAGATTTTACCTAACCCCAATTAGAATGGCAATCATTAAAAACGCAAACAACAACAAATGCTGGCGAGGATGTGGAGAAGTAGGAACTCTACTACACTGTTGGTGGAATTGCAAATTAGTGCAACCACTTTGGAAAACAGTTGGAGGATCCTCAGAAGAATGGGAATGAACCTACCATATGATCCAGCAATACCACTTCTAGGCATCTACCCCAAAGAACTAAAACCCAACTACCAGACTAGTGCATGTGTATCTATGTTTATAGCTGCACAATTCACAATTGCCAAACTTTGGAACCAGCCAAGGTGTTCATCGACAGATGAATGGATCACAAAACTATGGGATATGTACACAATGGAATTTTATGCAGCCATAAAGAAGAACAAAATTATATCATTTTCAGGGAATTGGAGGGCAATGGAGAATATTATGCTAAGTGAGATTAGTCAGTCGCAAAGAGTGAAAAGTCGGATGTTCTCCCTAATATGTGGAAGCTAGAGAGAATGGAACTTAGAAGGAATTCCAGACAAAGAAGGAAAAAACTTTAGTTGAGCAAAGAAGGCGACCTAACTGAGGGAGACTGGAGGGAGGAAAGAGGGAAATACACTAATGCACATGATGTGTATAAAAAAACTACCAGAGTCACTCACTATGCTGAGCATGGAAAGGAGGGAAGGGGGAGGGAATGCGGTGGGATTTGAGGGAGGGCTAAATGAGCAATGTGTGCATGCTTCTGATACCCTGACACTTACCAAAATGTATAACTACAATGCATCAATAAATGTAATAAAAAAGAAAGAAATCTTGGACCTAGGAGAGGAGGGTAAAGTGAGCAGCTTTATTTTTTTTTCATCTTTAGTGGAGCAAGATTACATGATGGGTATCCTCAGAATTTGGGAGGGGGTGGATTTCCCCAGGACAAAAGTGGAGGGACAGAGAAAGAAAGAAACACTAGTTCTGACTATCAAGACCTTCTCAGTTTAATGGGATTTACCACTCTCAGTTGCAAGGGACACTAAACACAACCCACATTAGCATATGTAAAAGTATGAATTTATTGGCTCCCAGAACCAAACCCCAAGTTTTGGCTTCAGGTCCAGTTGACTCCAGGTGCTTGATGTCTTCCTTTAACCCCCAGCTCTATTTTCTTCTGTGAAGGCTTCATTCTCAAGCAAGAGTGTCCCTCATGATGGGAGAAGCTGCTGATAGTACAGGCTTATATGACCACAGCTCTAAGTCCCGTAGAAAGAGAAAGTCTTTATTCCCAATAGTTATATTTAAAATTCTGGAATTGAATCTCTTTTGGTCTTATTGTCTCACTTGCCCTTTGTAGAACAAAGCCCTATGCCTAGGAGGATTTAATGCTGTAATTAGCTAGGTCCGAATCAAAGTCCTAAAGCAGTAGGACCAGCTCTACTCCTGGGATATGATGGGAATCAAAGAGTAGTGCTATCTAAAGAATATTGAGGTGTTAAAAGAAGGGGAAATGTGTGTCAGGAAAGCAAAAATAAAATAGACCCAATACATTGAAGAATAGTACACACTCTCATGGTTACACACTTTCTCACAAAACAGTGACATATAAAGAAGTCACATCAGCCTAATGCAATTGAGCTGGGTGTGGTGGTGCAGACCTGTAATCTCAGTACTTGGGAGACTGAGACAAAAGGATGGCAGGTTCAGGAACAGCATCAGCAATTTACCGAGGCCCTCAGCAACTCAGCAAGAACCTGTCTTTAAATTTAAAATGGGATGGGAGGTAAGGCTATCACTCAAAGGTAGAGTGCCCCTGGGTTCAATCCCCAATACCACACACACACGCACAAAGAAAAGAAACGAAAAAATGACATAAACCAATGAGCCAAAGCTTAAGAGAAAGAATGAAAAAAGAGCCATCATCCAAATGGAAAAGATTCTAGCACCTGAAGTTTCCATATGCCCACCATCACCACTGCCACTACCACTATTAATAGAACATGTCAAACATCTTTTGTCATAGGTGCATTGCAATAGACACTATGCGAATAGATGGACTAAAGATAGTTTTAGTTTTTTTTAAGGCTCACTGTGCAAAATAGGCAGGGCATGGAAGATCAGGTATAACTAAATGGCGGGCAGCTATAAAGACATGGAGGTCATATGAGTGGACACGCATAGACTCACAGGACTTTGATCTGGGCACTGTACAGGCTTGCATGTCGTGCCTTCTGAGTGCCAGGTAGCACTATGTGCCCTTAGGGAGCTGGAAGTCAACTTTTCAAAAACTACATCTTACAGAGGAGGAAACTGAAGCCCAGAGGGGAAAAGGAATGTAGCCAAGATCATGAAACTCATTAGTGGCTAGAACCAGAATAGCTCTCAGCTGAGTGCTTACAGGCTGGGGTTGTGAAAAGAACATGAACTTAAAGGTCAACAGACCTGGGTTCCAGACCTGGCTCTGTCACCGACTGGCTGTAAGAAGTCCACCCACCTCCACCCTCTCTGACTCACATGCTTTATGGTGACCTCGAAGGAGTGGATCAGGTGAGCCCACCACCTCTGCTGACATCGGCTTTGTGAGCTCCAGAGTATTTCACAGAGATGTTTACCCCGACAGGTTTATGGCTGGTCTTGGCTCAGTGCCTTGAAAACACTCATCATGTGATGGAGCAACAATGTCATCCTGCAGACTGTCACTGAACCTCTCTGGCACTCCCACCCCCACCCCCGGCACACCACCCACACAGTGCTCCTCCCTCCTCGCAGCCCAAAGGTAGCCAAGCTATCTCATTAGGAAGTGACACCCAACAGGATTCATTGCTCCGGATTAGAAGAGGGGCCAGAGCTTGTCTGCTGCTTGCAGGCACATTTCTATTTTGTGTTAAAAGCTTGAGTTCAGACATGAGCAAGAGCCATGTTAAAGGGAAGCCAGAGAGCCTGTTTGAGTTCAAACTAGAAAATCCACTAAGTGGCCATCATAGGATCGTAACAGAGTCTAGAACAAGATCTCAGTTCTTGCTTGCAAAAGCATGCAATAGACTCGAATGAGGCCTACCCTTTGGGTCCCATCCCAGACCAGTTGAAAATTCATCCTGGTCTTTCCCTACCTGGGGTAAGAGTAGGTTTTCCTAAAGGAATGGTAGTGGGCCTGAGTTTCCAGCATGCGAGGTGAAATGGATGCCACTGTGCAGAATCCTAACCATAGCCCTGGAGAGATGCTGGGAAGGAACAAAGAGGATTCACTGAAGGCTTCAAGGAAAGTATCATAGCACTTTCTTAGCACCTTGATAATATCACATCACGTTCCCCCAAGTTTGCTCATTCCCCTTGTCTAGAACAGAGACCCTAACATTTTATATTGAGGTCATTCCCAAGGGATAAAAATATGGGTCCCAAAGAAGCGGGGAAAGGTATAAAGAGTTTAAAGCATACTCATGCTTAGGAAAGAAAAAAAAGCAACAATATCTTAGAGGGACCAGAGAAAGTTAAGTGAGACACAGAAGCTGAAAGAGTGATGAACCAAGAGAGTCCAAGATCATTAAATGGTCAACAGTACTCTGAACTAAGACTATTAAACCACATTCTCCCAACCAAGCAGATGGTTAAAAACACTGACATAATGGCAGGGGGGTGGTATGAAGAAGTTACTGGGTTGGGAATTGAGGAAAGAGGGCTCAATTGCTCCCTTGACTCCTTTATATTCTCTGGGAGGAAATAGAGTATGTCGATTCTAGGGATAATGATACCACTTCATATGATTCCTGTTTGAAGCAAATAAAATGATAAACATCAAAGAAGAAAATCAACATGGAGTAGCATTGGTTCGGGGCACCAAAAATGGAATTTGGAGGCACTGTTATATCTGATTTCAAACATATCAGCAGCTGAACCTTTGAACTGGGCTACAGACATACCTGCCCCTGATGTGAGCCTTTGAACTGGCCAAACATCAGTTTCCTAAAACATTGTTAACCTCTGATGACCTTCTCTATAATGAACCCTTCCCCCAAACTTCCCAGAAACTGAAACTGCACCCAATTCGCTTCCTCACAAGGCAGCTTAACTTTTGCCAGTTGTAACTCCTAACAGGTGATGTCATTTCCAACCCCCCCTTGCTGTTCAAAACTATAAATATAACTGCCATTTTGTTAAACCTTGAAGCATATTTTCAAGACTGTGTGAATCTGTGTTTTCCCAGATTGCAATCCTAATTAGCCCCAAATAAGTGTAATTTTACTTGTCCTTTACTAGGTTTATATTATTCTCACAGATTTGAGAGAATGCTCTATTAATTACAAAACATCCCCAAATTTCAGTCATTATTTCCTGTCCACTTCTCATCTATTTGCATCCTGTCAATATAACTATACAGTTATGGTCTATCTCCCGTAAGCTTTTTGAGGGAGATACTTGTATTTGCTTTTGTATAATTGGTGCTCAACAGCTTTTGAATGAATGCATGGGGAAGGAATGATGGACATTCACTCAGTGTTTCGTCCTCGACCTGCCGACCTGCCATTCCTGGGAGCACTGTTCCCTGTGTGCTTGTCATCAGTTTAGACCTGGCTACTCTGGGTCAGCCTTAAGGCATCAGTTGGAAAGGGCTGTGCCGGGCTAGAATCCAGCAGTGTGTCTTTGCTCTGACTGCCCATCTGTTCTGTGACTGGAGCCAGCACTAAACTTAGCTGAGGTGACTCATGGACACAGGGCTGCCCCAGGCCTCACAAGTCATCTCAACAAGCCACCTGGCTGCAGTCACCACCTCCCTTCCCATCATCCCTGGGAAATGTGGCATGGTCAGTCTTCATCAAGCTTGCTGGACCAGCCCATGGCTAGGATGCAGGGCTAGAAAGCGGAGATTACAGGAGACGCATTCCCTTGTGGATGTCCTCCTCTCCCACGATGGTCCCCAAGCCATTGAGCAAATAGGGGAAATCACTCTTTAAGGACATGGAGGTGCTGATTCAGTCACGGTGAGACAAGGGGGCAGGGATGGCGGCTGGAGCATGATGGAGGCAAGAAGCATTCTGCATGGATTGCTCAGCGTCTCGTTCTGCTCCCAGTCCATGTTCTCAGTGCTCCTCAGGATCTGCAGGATATCAGAGCAAACCCACAAATGAAGAGAAACCAGGACTCCTTACACCATCATTCAGGAGCATCTGGCCAATTTATTCTGGTTTGATTCATCGCAAAGTGAACTGGAGAGTCACTATATTATACCTTTGCATGAGCTGCAGAAGGAGGGGCAGAAGGAGTGGCCTGCCCAGGTGCAAGCGGTAGGAGGTGCATCATCAGTAGCAAATATAAAAGCAAAAATACATCAGGGTAAAAGTCCATCTGATTTTTATTATAACTATGAACTAAAAATTCTAAGAATATCAGCAATATAATAACCCTTCCCTCAGGATCCTTAGTTTCCTACCCCACCTTGATACACCATTGAACCACACTTTCCTTTACTTCATTCTTTCATTAATACATTCAGCCCACCAGTTAGTAATTCGATAAACATTTCTGGAGCATCCATTGTAGAAAAGACACTGTACATGGTTCTGCAGCTTGGCCTCACTGCCCGGGGCTGCTACCCTTCCCTCCCATAGTTGTGTGCAAAATTCCCCACGTCGTAACTGACTGGGCTGTTAACACACTTAACTCTATGGCATGGCCAGTGGAAAAACTATTGACAGACAATATCATAATATCTGCCTCTCAAGACAACCTGTACTGAATAGTTACATTCCTCTTTGTCATCACTTTCCCACTCCAGAATACAAACTGAACTTCATCTCTCTCTTTTAAACAATGGGTAATGTACTAAAGAGTCTATCTCAACAGAATTACAGTCTTCCCGGGACTTCCCCCAGAATTCTGCAGCAGGAAATTGGCCCCAAGAGCAGTGGTGCTTAAAACTTATTTGCGGTGAGGTCTACAGACTTCAAAAAATCTTCCTAAGTGCATAAAATAAAGCACATGCAATTAAAAAGATTTTGCAATACACTCATCAAAATAATAAAAATTAAATTAGCAACAGCTGTGCTTTTTCCTAACATGATCTATAGGCAGGTTTAATACTGAAATTTCAAAGCAGTGAAGAATGTAAAGGATATTTCCTCTTCTCTGCAGAATTTGTAATGTAAATAAAAATATCTTATTGATGACAATGTCACAGTTATTATGAATTTCACCTTGGTTTTTCCTCTTTCGCGATTGAAGGAAATGCTAGATTTCAGTGGGAGATCGGTGAAAACATAGATGCTGCTTTTACCAGCCCAGGTTCGCTGATCTCCTGAATTATGTGAGAGAAATTTAGGAACTTCTATGCTAGGGCAGTGGGTGCTAAATACCTGCAGCTTTTAGGGCGCTATTTGCTATGGTTTGAATGTGACCCCCAAAAAGCTCATGTGGTGGAAACTTAATTTCCAATGCAGCAGTGTTAAGAAGTGAGACTTTTAAGAAGTGATTGTTTGGATTCACAATAACCAACCTATTATGAACCAATTTAGGTATCCGTCAACAGATGAATGGATAATGAAAATGTGGTATATACACACAATGGAGTTTTACTCAGCCATAAAGAACACAAAATTACATCATCTATAGGACAATGGATGGAACTTGAGAATATTATGCTAAGTGAGATCAGCCAGTCTCAGAAAGTAAAGGGTCATATGTTTTCTCTCATATCTAGAAACTATAGAGAAAAATAGTAAAGAAAAGGGACTCCAGATAGAAGAGAGAGAGACCGGTAAAACAGTGGAAGGTGATTAGTGGGGGAGAAAGGGAGGGGAAAAAAGCAAGCTTGAGGAAGGAAACAGATCAACGTTATATCCACGTGTGAAGGTATCGCTTCCAATCTCACTAACATGTACGGGGAGGGAGGAGAGAGGAGCAGGGTGGGATCCAAAGGAATCCACACCAAGTGCCGTGTGCACGTATGTTTGTATCACTTTGAATCTCACTATGTTGTATGACTACAATGCACCAATAAAATTATTAAAAAGAAGTGACTGGGTCATGAAGAGCCCTTATGAGTGGACTACTGCTGTTATCACGAGAGTGGGCTCATTATGAAAATGAGATCAGTCCCCTCATGGGATGCTGCAACAAGAAGACCCTCACCAAATATGGGCCCCTCACTACCTCCAGAGCTATAAAAATAAATCTCTGCTCTTTAAAAATTACCCAGTCTCTAGAATTCTGTTATAGCAACAAGAGCACAAGAAGACACCATTTTTAGTGGAGACTGATGCAAGTATAAGGTGCCAGAAGAAGGTAAGCGTGTGATGCCAGATGTATGGTCAGCCTGTTTTCCCCTCCAGATCCACTTGCTGCCCTTCTCTGCCCTACAGCACCAGAATCACTTGTTTTTTATTGGTTTCTGGCAATGGGGGTCCTTAAGGAGAGAGTTTGGAGTATCCCTTCCTCAGTAGCCATGTCTCTCCAGGTTGAGTGGACCCACTGGACTCTGGTAACACCATCACCAAAACCAACCAATGAACTTGGAATTGGGAAGCCAAGGTAGAGTTCCAGCTGTGAAACCTAGTAACTCAGTGAATTGAACAGGTGGCCCCAATGCTAAATCTCAAGCTCCTCCTCTCTAAAATGGATAGAGAGGAGGAGCTTGTCCCACCTATTTGCAGGGCTATTCTGAGCATTGGTTCAGACCCTGTGTTCTGCGCAAGTACAGATGTTATTATAAAGGAGTTTGGCGAATGCAGGTGGCAAAGGCAAGGAAAGTGCTGCTTCTTGTGCTTCAGAGGAGCCAAGAAAGGTCCAGAGAGAGGGAAGTGCTACAACATAAACAAATGAGCCTTCCCACCTCCTTCGCTTGTCTCTCATGAAGCTGCATGTGTAATGGAAAAGTCGAGTAAAATAACAAAATATAGTCCATCATCCATGCTGATGTTGGCAGTTTGCTTCTGCAGAATGTGCTTGACTGGCTATCTGAGAACCAGGAAGGAAACATCTGACCCCACCACCTCTGAGACTCCATCCTGTTGCCTTCTAAAAGAAGCAATGCTGAACTCCTTGAGGGACTAAGGAAAGGCTGTGCTACCAAGTCACCCTTGACTCAGAACTCTGAGCTGTGAGAAGAATCAACAGTGGAGGAAACAGAGAGACGGTGTCTCTTGCTTCAGGCCAGGGGTCAGGGGCTCAAGCACCAAGCAGCAAGGAGCCCAATGTTTTAGGTGGGTTCCTGGATTCAATACTTCCTCAGTGCCCTCCTGTATTAGTCAGAGTTCAGTAGAGTAACAGAATTCACAGGATATTTATATGGTACAAGGGGATTTATCAAATCAGCTTACAGTCCAAAGCAGTATAGTCCCAAATGGCCACCTGCACGCAGAGAGCTGGAGGAATCAGCAGCTGGTCGAGCGGTCCAAGAGCTGGAGTCTCAGAATCAGAAACTGATAATGCAGTCCCAGTCCAAGAGGGAAAGGGCAGAAAACTCTCCAAAGAGCTAAAAGCTGATATCCCAGGCAAGAGCTGACCTGCTTTTCCAGGAAGAACCAGGGGTACATTCACACAGCTTTCTCCTTCTTTTTATCCAGGTCCTGCACCTACCAGAACAGTGCTGCCTACATTCAGGGCAGGACTTCCCCTTCAATCTGCCATTGCATAAACCAATCATCTCATCAACACACTCAAAGTCACATAATCTTAGGTGTCTCATAATCCAGTCAAGTTGACAATCCAGTTTAACTATCACACCTCCTCCATTCTACAATCCAGATTAATATTCCCCAAACACTCTTACAACATGCCACTGTACTGCTGGAAGTGCCTTTTCCCTCCTCCTAGGAATCTAATATAACCGCATTCATTTATAGAAGAAACTCAGGTCCAGAAAAAGGACTTCATGTACCCAAGACTGTGTGTTTTGTTAGGACAAATGAGGTGCAGACACTTTGGTCTAAGATGCAAAGTCCTTCCACTATTTCTGTCTTACATACCCAACTTGAACTCTGTATTCCAGCCAGGAATTATTTTCTTCTACTTTTCATCTCCACGTAAGATGATGAGTTGAATTGAGGTGAGTCTACCTCTGCAGAGATTTTTACAATGAGATTTGCAGAGGCAGTAGCAGTTGTCACCCATGGAAATGGTCTTGCCAGCCCCACAGTGTTGTAGGAATGTCTCACCATGTTTTGTGGGTGAAGAGTGACTGGGACAAATTCAGAGTCCCCTTAGTGAAGAAAGTGTGCAAAGAGGATAGAAAAAATGCACCTGCCCAGAGGTCATAGGAAATCACTTGGTAGTCACCAACAACAGGGGTAGGAATGAATATTTCCTGTCTGAGTCAAAGAAAACTTTTATGGGGTATCCAGGTCTAATAACAATGGTGTGTTTAGGTGTGATGAGATTGAGGTGCTTTCTCCAGATGTGTTATGCACACACACATACCTTTGTTCTCAAGACTCCCAATTTTGCATCTACAATCCCGAATTTGAATAAAAAGAGCAATCAATGTTTCCCAAACCGAATTTCTTTTATTTGGTGGGTGGATGTATGTGTACGGGGGATTGAACCCATTTCTTATTTTGTTGATGTGTGTGTACTGGGGATTGAACCCAGGGGCATTCTACCTCCAAGTTACACTACCAGCCATTTATTTATTTATTTATTTATTTATTTATTTATTTATTTATTTTACTTTGAAACAGGGTCTCACTACGTTGCTGAGACTAGCCTCAAGCCTGTGATCCTCTTGTCTCAGCCTCCCAAACCAGGGATTATAAGCATATGCCACCACATCAGCTCCAAAACTGAGTTTCTGATCTTCCTTCCAAAACCAGCTACTTTTCTTTTGCTTCCTGCTTCTCTTACTAAATCACCTTAATTTCTACTCCCCTCCTGGAAACTCTCAAGTCATCTTGTAACTTCTCCCTTGGCTTGATAAGTGATCAATTATAAATCCATCAAGTGAAATAGCTGCAATTGATCACCCAGCCGAACTCTCCTCTCCATGCTAACTCTCCTTTTAGTAGCTGGGGTCTTCATCATCATTCTTCTGGAACTCTGCAATAGCCTTAGAACTGTTTCTCCAGCCTCAGTGCCACCATTCTATGAAGGTGTGTGAGTGAGGGTGAAGTTCCATTCTGAACACATCCCCCTTGCCCCTGTAGCCACAGCAATCCACCAAATACGGTCCACTAGCTGATACCAACTTATCTATCCAACCTAATTTTCACTGCTTCCCTTCATATGCCTTATCTAAATTTCATCCAGTCTTTATGACTTATCACCTCTAGCATTTAACCTATAATCTCTTGCTATGTCATTCATTTGCCAATAATCCCTACTACTTCCCACACCCTCATTCCTAAATCCTACTCTCTTACTTATTTATTTTTTCATATGGTACTGAGGATTGAACCTAGGGACATTCTATCTCCAGGCTACACTCCCAGCCCTTTTATATTTTTATTTTTATTTTGAAACAGACACTTGCTAGGTTGCTGGAGTTCTCTCTAAGTTGCTGAGGCTGGCCTCAAACCTGCAATTCTCCTGTCTCAGCCTCCCAAGTACTGAGATTACAGATGTGCGCCTCCTTGTCCAGTTCTACCTATTCTTTAGACTCAATAAAAATACTACCTCATGAGCTCTTAACTTGAAAGTTCTCTCTGCATCCTTCCAAATCCTTTCTCTTTGTATTTTCAGGCACTAACTTTTCCCTTCGTATTATAGTAATTGATACATATTTTATCTTGTGAGTTAGATTTATCTTCTTCATCTCCTGTGTCTTTTGGGGGTACCAACATTGCAGATACTCTGTAAACTTATGTTGAGTGATCAAAGAATGGTTTTAGCTGTTAAGTGCATGAATAAATATCTACTTGCTAAGTGTTTGACTATTACTTATAGTCTATTCTTTTATCACCATGGTGACCACCCCTCCACATCCACCTTCCAGCTCTACTTTGAATAAAAGCAGAAGAAAAAACCCATAAAACCAAAGCCCATGTCAGTTGTTTCTTTCTTGAAAACTAAGTAAAACAGAAAGAAAAAGGGTAAGTATAAATTGAGCACTGATCAATAAGAAGGGGAGGATTCTGAGCATTTATTTTTCACTGCAGGAAAACTATTTTTGTTTCTTTAAAAATATTCAGGATCTCTCTGAAAGGGGTCCAGTGCACCTTGTTCTACTGTGTCTCAGACAATAGGGACTTGCTATTCACGGCACATTTTACACTTGCTCCATGGCAAACACACTGCCCTTGAGTAGAGCCGCGCACCCTGCTACCATGATCAGTGCTTCCCAAGATTCTTCCATGCAGTTTTTGAGGGCAAAGTCCCTCCCTGTTTTGATGGAACACTGAGGGGTACATGAATAGCACTTTGAGATTCGCTGACATTCCACGTGTGACAGAGTACCACACCACGTCCTCCCCTGTGACTCTGAGTGGACAGCCATGTCCCTGACACCTCTAGCTTCCACACCCCACAGTCACTGTGGATGATAAATTCCCTTCCTGAGGTTCGGCTGTCATTCTTGGACAGCTTGAAAACAGAATGTTCTTCATATTGCATAAATATCCTTCCATATGCATAATTATTGCATCTTCTGAAGAAATGCAAGTAATTGAAAGGGTTGGGTTGTGAAGCTGAAAAATTAATTTATCTTTAGCTATACATTTTTCCAATTAAAATAGAAACCTGCTGTACCTTTCCTTACAAGATAAAGTCACCCAGCATAAGTGTAATAGCTTTGTAGATTTTGGACTCCCAAGCACATAAAATCTCATTGATGATATTACCTTCATTTTTTGGAGCCTCTAAGTTAAACCCCTAACCCTTTATTTATGTATTTATTTATTTTTTTTTATTTTGCAACAGGGTCTTGCTAACTTGTTCAGGGTATTGCTAAATTGCTGAGGCTGGCCTTGAACCTGCAGTCTTCCTGTCTCAGCCCTTCAAGTCCTGGAATTACAGGCTTGCACCACGGTGCCCAGCTGTCATCTTCATTTTGCAGATGTTCATCTGTCTGGTGTACATTACCTGATAAGCCTAGCAGAGAAGAGTCATAAAAAACATGTTTTTTTTTGATAGAAGATAGCATTTGCCATTTTTTAAATATCATTAAATAATATTTGCGATTTTTAAAAAGTTAACATGAAAAAAATCCATACTTTGTGAACTTATTTTACTTATTATTATTATCAGAAGGACATGATTGGAGGCACAAAACATTTCTTTTTTTTTTTTTTTTGCGGTACCGGGGATTGAACGCAGGGGCGTTCTACCTCCATGCTACACCCCCGGCCCTATTTTTTTTATGCTTTATTTTTGAAACCGGGTCTCACGAAGTTGCGGAGGGCCTCACTAGGTAGAGAGAGAGAGAGAGAGAAAGATTGAGAGAGAGAGAGAGAGAGAGTAGAGAGAGATAGATCGACTGATCGATCGTGCGCGCGCATGCACGCTGAGGTTGGCCGCGAACCCAGATCCTCTGGTCTCCGCCTCCCAAAGTACTGGGATTACAAGCGTGCGCCACCACGCCCGGCGAGGCACAAAACATTTCTAAGTGCTTTGGGTCTAAAGGAGACTTTATCCTATCAGTGGGATGCCATAAACAAACACTATCAATTCTCAACAATCAACCAAGATTCACCTCAGTCTCCATCACAAAAGAACCAGAAATTTTTCCCTCCTTTAATTCTTCATTCCCTTCCTTTTATCTATCATTCTCTATTTTCCAACAGCCCTTGTTCTCTTACTGATTTCTCTTTTACCCTCTTTCTTCTCCTCTTGCACTTCCTCCTTTTATTCCTCCTCTTCCTTCTCCTCCCACTACCCAGGAAGCACAAATCAGATGTCTGAATCCAGCACAGAAAAGTAGATCCTCAGAATTATGATGGGCAGGGCTCATCATAACCTCACCGGAATATTGCAGGGCCTCTGAAACACTCTGAAAACCTCTCTCCTGACACATAAAATACACTCATGCTAAAATGTGTCTCCTTGACTACTCCCCCAGCTCACTCAGTAACTACTGCCTGGGTATTATGATTTGGATGTAGAACGTCCCTTGGAAGAGGTCATGTATTGACAATGCAAAATATTCAGAAGTAAAATAATTAAATCATGAGGATTTCAATCTCATCAGCGGGCAAATCCATTGATGGATTAATGGATTTACTGGGTAGTAAGGTAGGCAGGTAGGGTGTAGCTGTAGGAGACAGGTCATAGAGGTGTGGCTTTGGGGATTATATATGCCCCTAACCCCTTCCCCTTGCTCTCTCACTTTCTGCTTGCCACTATTATACCCTGAGCTCTGTAGATGTGACCTGGCCTAAAATGGACTGAAACCTCTGGAACTGTGAGCAGATTAATCTTTCTTCCACTAAGTTGTTGTTGTTAGGTATTTTGAGTCACAGCAGTGAGAAAGCTAACTAAAACACTGGATTCTCAGGATACCTCCTGCCCTGTGGCCCCTGAGGGTGGCCATCAAGGAGCCCTAGGTTCAGAAGCCCATCACCCACAACCATGTTCCAGCCAACCAGGAACTCCAGGATGGGAGAGGTGATCATATAGCTCTCTTAAAGCCAGTAAAACATTTCCTTACTGGCTGAGGTTGTCAAAACCTTTTTCTTCATTTGCAGACATAACTGTAGCCATCTGCTAAAGGTCATATTAGCTAAAGTTCCCATAGCACTGGGTCAAATTGTGGTAACAAAAAATTGCTCTTCATTAGGAGAAGAGATTCTACTACTTTTTAGAGAGTTGGGAATCAGGAGAAATAACCTGACTCCCTTCCCTTACTCGCCCCACCACTGGGTGGAAGTCGACATCTCACTTGACAATGGACCCACAGATAACTTTTCAGATACTGGGTCTCATTTCCCCATTACAGAGGACAGGAACCACCCCTTCCACCTCCTTCCTTGATGATAAAACCATGGAAGTTGTGAGAAGACAATAAGACCGTGGATGGAATGGCATTAGAAGATGCCATAGCCACATAGCATAGGGACTTTGTGAGCAAAAGGGAGGACGCGTGTCTCAGGGCCTCCAACTTCCACACTCTTTCACCAAGCTCACTAGCTGAATGGTGGCTGCTATGGTTTGTATCTGGACTGTCCCCCAAAGGCCCATGTGTTGAAAACTTGGTCCCCAGACTATGGTGCTATTGGGAGGTGGTAGAACATTTAGGAGGTGGGGCCTAAGGGAGGAAGTTAGGTCATCAGGGCACGCCCTTGAAGAAGATAGTGAGACCCTGGCCCCTTCCTCTCTCTCTCTTTGTTTTCTGTCTGCACGATGAACAGATCTCCTCTGCCACACACTCCTACCATGATGTACTGTGCCACCACAGGCCCAAAGCCTGGGGATTGTGACCATGTATTGAAGCCTCTGAAACAATGAGTCAAATGAACCTATCCTCTTTTTAAATTGATAATATCAGGTATTTTGTCACAGTGAGCCAAAATAAACCTTTCTCCTTTTTAGGTTCATTATCCCAGGTACTTTGTCACAGTGACAGAAAGCTGACTAACTCAGTAGCCTTCTCTAAGGCATGTGTTCTCAGTATCTGTAATTGTGAACTTATTTGGAAAAAAGAATCTTTACAGATAAGGATCTGAGGGTAAGATCATTCTGAATTAGGATGGGCGCTAATTCCACTGACAGGTATTTTTATGAGAAAAAAGAAGGGACAGAGATACAGATAAAGCCACGTGAAGACAGAAGCAGAGATTGGCATGACGTTGCCATAAATCACAAATCAAGGAATTCCTGAAGCCACTGGAAGCTGGAGGAGGTGACGAAAAATTCTCCTCTGAAGCCTTTCAAAGGAACTATAATTTCAGACTTCTGGTCTCCAGAACTGTAAGAAAATAAATGTGTGTTCTTATAAGTTGCTGAGTTTGTAGCCACAGAAAACTAATACATTAAGAAGATATGGCATATTGGTGGAGAATCCCAGTGTTCCTAAAACACTGTACTGATTGGCATTGAAAGGTAAATGTATGGGAGTCCTGCTTTCAACAGAATGTCCTTGGTTAAGATGGATAGCCTCTACCTCATCCTTCCTCATCTAAAGAAAGGGGAAAGTAAGACCTCCCTTCACAGACAGAGTGGAGGAGATAAACCCAGATTCTAATGTATAGTAGGCATGGAAGAAACCCTGATTTTCTTCTGGTGATCTATAAAATCAAGTCCAAACTCCATAGTGTGGGTTCAAGACCCTTCACATCTGCCAATCACCCACCCACCTTCCTTTTGAATCTCAGTTCCATCAAGTCCCCCTAAGAATCTCTGCGTTAAGCATATACTTATACATGAACTGGACTACTACTTAACTCTTCCTAAACCTCAGCACATGCTACCCACCCCTCCCCCCAGGCTAGCTCTACCCCCTCAAACATCCAGCTCCCCCAGAGATCCTCCCTGCATCTTTTCCTTGGTGTTTCAGTGCAAGAATACTGAACCACCCAGATACAGCCACAGAGCACTGGGATTGAGATGGTAGGGGTGGCAAAAATTATGGGTTTGTGGGGTACTCGGTCCCACCCACTCCTTTTGTCTCCCATCCTGAACCCTGACTTGCTTTCCATAGTATTAACTTGCTTCTAAAAACCTCTCTCCCCACAGCTCATTCACACTGTGCTGTAAAACAATAACAGCAGCTTAAAATATTGTCTCTCAGGAGACTTGAAATCCTAAACCCAAGTACAGAATGGCATGCTTCAACACACATGGAGATGAGAGGTGCAGAGGGGAGACGAGAAGGCCATATTATATGTATTTATGAATAGATAGATAGATAGATACTTACACATACACTTTTATTGGTGCATTATAATTATACATCATAATGAGATTCAAAGTGATTTATTCATACATGCACACATCGTAGTGTATTACCCTCGATATCCCACCCTGTTCACCACACCTCACTTCCTGTACTTTCTTTGGAGTTTTTGTTGTTGTTTTGGTTTTATTTGTTTGTTTGTTTGTTTGGCACTAGGTATTGAACCCAGAGGCATTCTACCTCTGAGCTACACCCCCAGCCTTTTTGTATGTGTGTGGTACTGGAGATGGAATCCAGGGGCATTCTACCTCTGAGCTACACCCCCAGCCCGATTTCCTTTTAAACAGGGTCTCACTAAGTTGCTGAGAGTCTCACAAAGTTGCTGAGGCTAGCATCAAACCTGAGATCCTACTGCCTGGGCCTCCCAAGTACTGGGAGTACAGGTGTGTGCCGCTACTCTGGGCTCCTCCCTATACTTTCTTAGTCACACCCAGCTGCCCCACCACTCTTTAGGAATGTGAGGCAGCAATTCCCACCTCATCCCCCCTTTGCTACCTGTTTGATCTACCTGACTCTGAGATTGGACACCACTGGGTCTTGCCTCCTGACTCCTTTTCTCTTTCCCACCTAGCTTTCCCTTACTCTTTCTTCCTGCTACTTCATGTTCTGATTGCTCCTTGGGGGGAATCATCCATCTTGCTCACTAGGTATTCAATTAGAGCGGACCTCAGCAGTCCATCTTCTTCCTTTCTCCCTCCCTCCCAGACGGCACCCTTCAGGAAGCAATATATAACATCCTCCATCTACACAGTCTACTGGCCACCCGCCATTCCCAACCCTGAGTCCTCATTAGCTTCACAAAGGCAAGTGAATAAATAAATCTCTAAAGGGGAAAAGAAAGAGGAGGAAGTGCTAGTTCAGAGCTAATGAAGGTCACCTCCCAGCGAGGCCTCCCACTCCCACTTCTATGAAATGGAGCCCAGGCCTGGGGAGGTGGCTTCCTCTGTGGAAGAGAATCCTGAGTGTGTTTGTGCTTTTGCGCCCTGGGTCCTTTCCAGGAACACAGCATATTGTTGTGACTTTGCTGTTAAGTGCTTCGCTTAATTTGGTCTGCGCACAGAGCGGCAGCTTAGGAGCAGAAGGCACAGCACCTCTTGTGGACATAGACAAGGTAAGGCCTGCTCAGAATGATTCAGGAAGTTGACAAAATGGGGCGCCATGTTTATATGGGCATGTGAAGCCAGCAGGTCACCCGTGGGCTTGGTAGACGGGACAGTATTACATCATATAAGGGATGAGAAAATCATCTTGCCTAAGATTGGAGATGAAAGGGAAACCAGATCAATTCATTCTGATTTGAATTTTCATTCATTGACAACATTTCTCAGAAAGGCAGCACACACCTCTAGAAATGCCTGGCTTTATACCAGGAGGTACATGAAACCATGGTATAAATGCTTCACTTCTTCCTGGATGGTCAATTTTTCTTTTTTTATAAGTAATTTGAGGAAATTTAATATTAATAATGTTAAAGTTATTGTCTTATAATTATATATTACATATATACATAAATGTATATTATAAAATAGAAAAAATGTCCACTTTCACTTTTATGATAAAACAGAAGACATGAGAGCGATTTCTAGCTGCTTCCACTGCGGCACCAGTTCCCCAGGGATGCGCCTCACTCCCCCTGATAGAGGGATGCTTCTTGACAGTGTTGAGATGCTCTTCCCACTGCTCCCCTCTCCGATCTGCTGCAGTGACTTTGACCCCACTGGCCCTCTGTTATGGTTTGTATCTGAGATGTGCCCCACAGTCTCATGTGCTGAAGGCTTGGTCCACAGTGCAGCAAGGTTCAGAGATGAGGCCTGTGGGGAGTGATAGGATCATGAGAACTCTGACCCCATCAATGGGCTGATCCATTTATGGCTTCATAGCCTAATGGGCTGAATGGGGGTGGTGGAAACTATAAGAGGTAGGGCCTAGTTGGAGGAAGATCATTGGGAACATGCCCTTGAACAAGATATTTTGTCCCTGGATCTTTCTTCTCTCCCTTTCTTTCTTCCTTTTTTCCTTCCTTCCTTCCTTCTTTCTTTCTTGTTCTGTCTCTGTCTCTGTCTCTGTCTCTCTCTCTCTCTACCTCCCTGCTTCCCAGCTGTCCCTGAGGTGAGCAGCTTTATTCCACCACATATTCCCCACCATGATGTTTTACCTCACCACAGGCCCAAAGCAATGGGTCCCAGTGATCATGGACTGAAACCTCTGAAACTCTGAGCCAGAATAAATCTTTTCTCTTTTAAGTTTTCTCTGGTATTTTGTCACAGCAACAGAAACCTGACTAACACACCTTTCATTTATAAATTATTAATAATAGACATGTGTAATCATGCATGTAGAATTCTCAACCACAGCAGACATAGCCTGATTTTGTTGTTAGCCAACTATATTTGTTTCAAAATTTGGACTAAGCCCACCTTGCCTAGCACCTTGACTCACCACCTGAAACTGATCCCTCTCCCTAGTCTAAGCCACCACCACTTCTTACCTGAACTACTACAACAGTTTCCTAACTTTTTTTCCTGACTCACTGTTGCTTCTCTCCCATCCATTTTCCTTATGTCAACAAGACGGACCTTACTAAAATATAAATCAATGGCTTCATTCCTGAAAATATCCCATTGGTATGAGATTACAAAATCAAACCAATTCCTTACTACAGCCTCCAAGTTCCTACATAACCAGACCTGTGCTTTTCAGACCACCCCCGACCCCTACTGACTGCTCTTACACTCACTGAGTTTCAGTCTAGACTCTTTCCCATGCCTGGAACAGACCAAGTCTCTCCTGCCACAAGGCCTTTGCATAAGTGGTTCCCTCTGCCTGGAGGCCTCCTCCCATATTCTGGCAATGCCTTTTCATATATCATAACTCAACCAAGGTCCCCCTTATACTGAGGAGTCTTCCCAGACCCTTCAATCTAATGTCAGTTCTGCCTTCCATTATTTTCTCTTGTGGCATTGTCTTAATAGTACTTACCACGATTTGCAGTTGTGGAGTTAATATTATCATTATTTATTTGGGGGATTGTTATGACATAGTTTATGCTCAGCTTCCCTTTTAATTTACAAGCTCCTTAAGGACAGAGACCACGTGTATTTTGTTCAGCATCGAATAAGCAACCAGTAGCCTACAACCTGCCACCTAAAAGGTGCTCGACATTTTTTTTTTGCTTTATGCATGAATAAATGAATGAGCTGTTTATGAGTGGCATCTTGGACTGTGTGGTCTGGTCAGTGACACAACAGCCTTCAAAACCTCCTTTACATTCAGTGTTAAAAGTTGAAGAACAGCGGTGACTGTGTATTTTTCTTGTTTAACTGAGATTTAAGGTCGCTTGATCCATTTTGTCAAACAGAAATTCAAAGTTTTAAATTTAAACTTTAAAGAAATAGAGCACAAAAATAAAGATGATGGGCTTTGGAGTCAGCCATATTTGAGTACTAGTCCTATCTCTGTCACTTACTAGCATGTGACCCATGCCTCAGTTTCCCTATGCATAAAGCAGGAACAATAACAGTGCTTAAATTATAAGGATATTTTAAACATTAGAAAAGATAATAGACATAAAATGCTTAGTCAAGTCTTTGGCTTTTGATAGATAGTCAATAAATTTCAGTATTCTTATTTTCCTTGTTATTAGTAAGGCTCAGAGTGGTACCTAGTTTTCAACCACTGTGCTAGACTGCCAACTACCCTCCCCCAGTATCTATTTTCCTTTCTTTTAATAATAAAAGCAATACCACAACCTTGCCCTGGCCCCTACACACACATACAAATTGGATGAGCACATACCCACTCAGTTTTAGACCTCAGGATTAGCAGATAGAAGTAGCCTCTGACTTAAGTTCTTGCCAATAGAATCTAAGGTAACACGGCGTGTGTAATTTCCATGTCACTTGGTTAAAGGTGATTTCTTGCCTTCATTTCTTTTCTGGAACAGAGACTTGGTCAAGACCCAGTTCCCATCGTGCAGAGGAAGATAACACCCGAAAGAATGTTGGAGCCACTGAACTAAGGGAATCTAGAATTCTGTATGACTCAAGGGGCAAAGCTACCTGGCCAGTATGACCTGCCCACCTCCGAACTGTAATGGAATAGAGGAAACACTTGTATTTTATTTCAGAGACTATATTTTCAGGTTGTGTTGTTAGGGCAAATGGCCTGATTTATATGGATTATTAGGAGACTTAGGAGGAAAATAAAGAATATTAGTATTGAGACTCACAATTGTCTTGACTACATTCTGTCTTTTAAACTGCAGTACCAAGGAATGTGATGTAGAAGGTAGTGATTGCTCTCTTGATATCAGCCTCCGACATTAAAGCTATCCGCCCATTTTAATATCTCATCCACAGCCCATCAGTCACACACCCAGCCTTACTCTAGAGCCATAGAGCTTGGCCAAGTCATTCTAGTTTCTGAGCCTTGATTCCTTGTCTTTAGGAATGCATTACATTGTTCCTGCCAACCTCACAGACTCATGAATGTCATATGCGAGAACAGTCGACTGGAATGTGTCATATTCTGAGGGCTGCTAATGATGTTTCCCACCCCACTCCTTGGCCCCAATCCTGAGACCCTGAAGGAGTCCACTCTCACAAATGTGCCCCAGCATGGTTTGAGTGGGCCTTCTAGTTAGAAGTAAGACATTTGTCTTTCAGTATAGGGATTATCTATGCTTTGCACACTTACAATTCCTCCAGCAATTTAAGCTCTTTCTAATGAAGATGCCACCCTGGAGCACATCATATTGTGAGCCTGTGAAGTGGGTCCTGGAACATATTTTCCAGGTAAAGAGCAAGGGGAGAAATGCTTCCTGGGGAGGACACCAGAACAGAAGGAATATGGTGACGGGGGGAAAGCCTCTGGAATCATACAACCTGGAGTCCAGTCCCAGCCCTGACACTGGGTCAGTGTGTGACCACTGTCCAGGTATTTGCTTTCTCCAAACTCCATTCTGGATTGTCACTGGGTGATTTGGAAGATTCTTTTCTAGCACTATAATTTTGTGATTCCAGACACTGTTGAAAAAGGGCACCAAGAAGTAAAGATAGAGAATAGAGTGGAACTCCAATGGATGGGGATTCATTCATCCATTTGCCTATTTATTCATTCTTCCTTTTTTTGTTTCTTTAGCAAGATGTCACTGAGCCCTACTAAATGGAAGGCACTGTGGGAAGGAGAGAGAAGGGACTGGTCACTTTCCTAAGGACCCAGGGGGAAGGATCACTCACTCTCTGCCTTGTAGCCAGTGAAGCCACCATTTGTCCATTGTGTAATTAACTTAGGCCAGTGCAGGTAGCCACGCAGCAAGCTGAAAGCTGGATCCCTCAGCTGCATTCCCTCATCCCTGTTTTCCAATGTGACTCTGAAGCAATGGTGGCTGAAATCAGAGTAATAAGGAAATCATCAATGTCTGAAAATAAATGATGAGTCCAAACCTCAGCATAATGGATTGCATTACCACAGAATTTCCATGTCAGAACTAAAAAAGATAAGGAAATAGCATGTACATAAAGGAGCTTGAACTAGAAATCTGGGTTGTTTCCCATGATCTGTCACCAACTACGCTATCTGTGTAACTTTGACCAAGGCACTTTCCATCTCTGAGCCTTAGTTCCCTGTTCTTTAGAGTCTGGGGTTGAACTGGATTGTCTCCAAGGTCTCTTATAAGGTAGTGTTCCTTTCTAATAATTTAGCAAAATGAAAATTCCCTAAAGCCAAATACAACACCTCAGCTTCCTCTACATGGTTGATTAAATTAGCGAAAACCAAGCAGGCACTCACTGGAAAGTCTGGGAAATTGTTAGATCTTTCAGAGATGTTTCTGAGGTTAGCACACAGTTGCCTTTGGCTAGGATATGCAATCCCCAGAATTTCCTTGGGGCTGTGACAAAGCATGAAGAAGTTCAGCAATGTAGAGAACAAGACTGAGCTGTTCCTTCACAGACAATGCTTCTCAACTAAGGACTCTTTTTTCATTTGATGCAAAGGAGATGGATTTATTCTTGGACTCATTTTTTATATCTCCACGATCTTTTTTTTTCTTTTAATTGCATAAGGCGATGGAAGCAATTCTGAAAAATGTCTTGAGGTCCAGCTGACATTTATAGGCTATTCACAGTGTCCTAGACACTGCCTAGAAGCATTTGGCAATAAGCTTTAAGAATCCATTCCAGGGTGAGCAAGTGTGTATGTGTATGTGAGTGTGCACATATGTGCCCATGCATATGTGTAGAGAGAGAGAATTGAGGTGGGAATCTCCTTCTCTGAGATGAACATGCTAAGTGGGCCACAGGAATTCCCAGCACTTTGCCCTAACTTCCCCTCAGGCCCATGTGGAAGGAGGGACTTTCAGAGGCAAAGGGGCAAGCATGATGCAAAACAGAGGTGAACTGAGGTCGACTCAATCCTCAAGATTGAAACTGGAAGGACATAGCAGTTAATAGTTGTTGGAAATTTACGATGTCCCACATACTGTGAGAAGAGCTTCATAGATATTTCCTTTTGTTAGGCCAAAACACACACACACGCACACCCATTCACAACTTTTTGAGTGAGATACAACTATCTCCATTTCAGAGATAAGAAAAACAGAACTTAGAGACATGAGCTAATTTGCTCAAACTAGAAAAACTGAAACCCAGATGTCACTGATTCTGAAACCTGAGCTTTTTCCACAAAATCAATGGTTCCCAAATAATCCATTTTGCAACTAATGCTTGACCTAGGAGACTAAAAAATTGGAAGCCTGATTTTTAGCCTTGCCTTTCCAGTCCTTTCTTTCTATGAATAACAGATTGTTACTTTTCTGTATTTCCAAGGATATGTCAGAGTCTCCTTGAAAAGTCAAGACAAAGGTGCTTTGTGAGTAAATATATGCTGAATTAATGAATTACCATAAGCCATTCATTCCAGGATCATTAATTAATGTTGCCTCATTCATCATCTGCATTGTCCAGTCTACTTTAAAGGACCAGCTGTCATCAACTCCGAAGAGCTTATCCAGGACTGAGATAATTAGTCTCCATACTCTGGAGGGGAGTGGAGACACAGTCTTGCTCTCTTGAAGAATTGCACCTTAAGAAAGTGAAAACCAGAACCTAAATTAGTTATTGACTGAATATGAAATGAGTGGATTGACCCATAGTTGGATATTGGAACTGCATAGATCTAGAAGAGAATATGTTTTGCAAAGTACATGAGATGTTCCCTTTATCACATTAAAGTTGTCTAGTCGATCTTTTCTCCGGACTCTCATCAAGGTGGAAATTCTTCAGCAGGCAATCTGCAGCCCAATGTGTCAAGCACAAGCAGCTTACAATACAGAGAACATGCTGGGCACAGTGCGTACCCCTGTAATCCCAGTACTTGGGCTGCTGAGATAGGAGGATCACAGGTTCGAGGCCTGCCTCAACAATTCAGTGAGAACCTCAGGAACTTAGTGAGACCCTGTTTCAAAATAGAAAATGAAAAGGGCTGGGGGTATATAACTCAGAGGTAGAATGCCCCTCTGTTCAGTCCCCAGTACCAAAAAAAAAAATACAGAGATCACTTGCAGTATATTCTAAGGAAGACCCTTCCTCTTAAAATAATCTCTTTCCTATTGGCATCTGACAACACTTGGCATGCCATCATTCATTTCCTTGTGCTGATTGTTTTTTCTGGAGTACAGACAATTGGCATGACAAGAACTGAGATGGGATAGTTCTAATAGGACTGACAAAAATTGGCAGTCCAGAACATGAGACCCCATTTGAAGGCAAACATGAGCCATTCTGCAACACCCTGTTGGGCAGAAGCCAGCCCATTGAGTCCAGTGGGCTATCAAGGAAAGGGTATAGATTAGAGAAATATCTGTAAATGCATGTATGAATGAGTATATGTGTGTGTGCATGTGCATGTGTGTGCATGCTGGGAAGGAGGCTGTTTGAGAGAAATTCCCCAGCCAGGCTGCCCACCAAGTGTGTAGGAGGGCAAGTTATTTTTTACTACCTTCCCTCTGGTCCACTCCATCTCATATTTCCTCTTCCCCCAAATATATGTAGAATTTCTTGAAAGCATATTAGCTAGATCTCAGAATCACTATACAAGCTAGCAGAACATCATGCTAAGTGACATTAGTAAGTCACTAAGAGTAAAAAATCGGATGTCCCCCCTAATCTGTGGGAGCTAGATAGAATAGGACTTAGAAGGGAAGAAGAAATCTTTAGATGGACAAAGAAGGTGACCTAACTGAGGGAGTTGGGAGGGGGGTGGAGGGAAACACTATAGCACATGATGTACATACACAAACCTATAAGACTCAATCACTATCCTGAGCATGAAGGGGAGGGAAGGGGGAGGGAATGGGGTGGGATTGGAGGGAGGGCTAAATGTGCAATGTGTGCATGTATGATGTTCATACCCTGACATATATCAAAATGTATAATTACAATGCACCAATAAATGAACATTAAAAAAAAAACAGCCTCCAGAAACAGGCAGTGGCCCATGTAGCCAGGCAGCCAGGCCCAAGACAGAATTGGAAGTTAAGAGGTTTTGTTTCCATTCTGGCTCTGCTACTAAGCAGTGGGTGACCTTAGGTTCTCTGCAGTTCTATCATTCAGTGTGGGACTCTGCATTCCCTGGGAGCATCTCAATTCATTGCTTCTCCCTATGTCTTGGAATTACACATCAAACCAAGTCAGCATGCTCATTAGCCACAGGCAACTAATAATGTGCACAGAGAGCTAGTTAAGCTGTGTGTGTGTGTGTGTGTGTGTGTGTGTGTGTGTGTGTGTTGTGTGATTGTACATTTGTGTGTGTACATAGGGTGGGAGTAGAGAAGACAAGCTTAATCTCATTCTTTCAGTTATACAAGTTAACCAACATCTGGGCATCAGACACTAAGTTACACCTTAAAAAAAAAAGTTCCATGAACTTATAAAAACTGCTAACAAATATATAAATTAGAAAAGCTCACCAGACTATGCAGGTGGATCTGGTATAAGGACATAGGTAAAGACCATCACAATAGGTGAGGTGAAATGGGAACATTAATCCCAGAAGACAATATGGAAATGTTGTAATTTGAGGCGGAAGAGAGGGAAAAGGTCACTCTGGGCATAATTTGGCTCCAACATCAATTTTCCCTCTAGTAGAAGTTGGCTAAGTAAAAAACAGAGTCCTTGCTCTTCCCCTATAAATGGGCTGGGATCTTTCCCCAAAGCACTATTATGCATTCAAACATTCTCTTACTATATTTATGTGGGAAAGAAAGAAAATAATTCACAGCCTCCCCAGTTCTTTTTCTTGCTGCTCTCCATTTGTCTCCATCGCTGGCATGTTATTTCACTAGAGAGGAATGTCCTATTTTTAAGGGGTGGAAGGCAGTATGTGGGGTGGAGGTTATACTAATAAATTTTGACATGGAAAAAAGGAGACCTTCTCTTATTTTCCTGTGACAAAGGGGAACCAAACCAAGAATCTTAAAACTCACTGCCATCACAAAGAGATATGAAAACCTTTGAGAGGGAAGAGCTGTTTCAGGGGCTGCTTAGCAGGTGCCTAGATTTTTTTGGGGGGGATGGATAGTAGACCCTGGAGTCCTCTATAATTTTATTAATACTCTAAACTCCCATGAATTTCCCAAATCTCCTCTGTGGGTGGGCACTTCCTTTTCACCAAAATGTGGTGCCCATGTCCAGCTACCCCTGGATGATGCCAATCCTAGATTGCCTATGTCATTTGCTATGAATTTATCAATTATCTTCTGTGTTCCAAGAATTGCCATGACAATTTTCGTCCATTTTCTAGTCAAACAAATCTCTAAGAATTTAAAGAACTCAAAGATGAATAGAAGATTTTGCCTGTTGCAAGTGTATTCATTTGCTAGGGCTACCATCACAAAATATCACAGACCGAGTAGCTCAGATAACAGAACTTCTTTCTCACAGTTCTGGAGGCTAGAAGTGCAATATCAGTGTGTCTGCAGGTTTGGTTTCTTCTGAGGCCACTCTCCTTGGCTTGCAGCTGGCTGCCTCCTCTCTGTGTCCTCACATGGCCTTTTTTTTCTGTGCACATACAGTGTCTGTGTCCAAATTTTCTCTTCTTATAAAGACACTGGGAAGATTGGATTAGGGCACACTCTAAGGATCTCATTTTAACCTAATCACCTCTTTACTGTCTACTTCCTCTGAATACAGTCACACTACTGGGGGTCAGGACTTCAACATATGAATTGGGAAGGAGACACTATTCAGTCCCTGACAGCCAGGCAGCCCCCTCAGCTCCTAATAACACAGGCTGGGCCTGTGTGCTCAGGGTGCAGAATGTATCTTCTCAGCCCAACAGTGAGGTTGGGGCTTGGAGAAAGGGCATTATTTTTACTTGATGGCCTTTTGTTGTTGTTGTTGGCAGATTACCATAGGTGAAGAATGGATTAGAGTGGGGAAAGACTTAGGGATCCCACTTAGGAATTAGTCCTCAGGGTTGGGCCATTTTAGAAGTGAGGAGCCACAGGGAAGGAGTAGAAACTGCCCTTCTGCAAACATACAGGGTCTCTCAAAAGACTAGGGGATGCTCTTCTAATCTCTCAGAATAGAGCTGGTGGGAAGTTATTGGCCAGAGAAGATAAACACTTCTTTTATAGAGGCCTACAGACACAAAGTCGTTAGTTTTTCTTGAACTCGAACTAAAACCATATAGAGACCCCTAAAATCTGTGTGGGGAATCTCTGTAGTCATGTTAGCTGTTGGATAATTCAATTACTTCTTGGAAGAGTGAGATATGGCTCCTCTTTCTCATCACAGTATTCTTGGGAGAGAAATGTGTGCCTTCTGCTAGCTGTCTTGTGTGTCCAATTCTAAACATCAAGGCCAAGTTCTCAAAATAGGTGTTGAGACCGTTTGTCTGAGAGGTGAATCAAGATGGGTCTAACCTGCTAGATCTGAAGAGACTTCTCTACCATTAGGAACAGAAACCTGTCTTCTGTAAATATCAGAGCAGACAATTTTCCTGTTTCAAGAGAACCATATGATTTGATTTTTTTCTTATAGCTTTTCATTCCTTCACTCTGCATTTGTCAAGCATCTTGTATGTGTCAACGCCGATGGTACAAAGATAAATATGACCCAGTCCAGAGAAGTCCCTTGCTGCCTGGTAGGAATCAGGCAGATAGAAGGGGATAGGATAAAGTGCCACATAATAAATTTCTTACTGGAAATATGAGCCAGGGACCCCAGAGGAAGAGTGGTACCTGAGTGGCTATTGTTCTCAGGCAGGACACCATGATGTTTGTGGTATAATGACCTATCAAGAGGCCGAGGCCAAACAAATGGTTCATTGACTTGTACAGATACCTGGAACTTCAGCTCAATCACTAAAAATAACCATGCATCCGGGAGATATAAACTGACAGACAACCCATCAATCCCTCAGACATACACTAACTGCCTATTATGTAAAATGTATTGGATTCTAACACTGTAGGAGATAGAAGGACATAGAACAACAACAGGAGAAAATGAGAAGAAAATTAGCTTCTGTTGACCATGAGACACTGTGGTGGGTATTTGACTATTATTTAATCCTTAAAGGGAGGTGTTATTAGTGCTGACATTCACACATCATCCTCTCTATTTTACAGACAAGGAAACAGAAGTACGAACAAGCTCAGCAACCTGCCCAAGGTCACACAACTGGTAAGGCCTTGAGCTGGGATTTGGTCTTGCACCTGAATTTGACCTCAGAGCCCTCCTCTTAGCCACTAGCCTCTCTCACCAATCTGAGAAGCCATGATTCTGCCTTCCTCACTCATTCCGCTACTCAG
Organism: Glis glis; assembly: GCA_004027185.1. Taxonomy (NCBI): domain Eukaryota; kingdom Metazoa; phylum Chordata; class Mammalia; order Rodentia; family Gliridae; genus Glis; species Glis glis. The sequence goes on from PVJS01000371.1 coordinate 129,393, forward strand.
ACTCCAGACTGACTCCCTGCCAAAATTGACCTCCCTCCTGTGGGTGTGAAAAAGACCCTCCTGCATATCCTCTGAGTAAGAAAGCACCTTACTTCCAAAACGCTTTTACAAGGAACTATTCAATAAACACAGCAAATCTCAGTGCAGTTTATTTATCATTCTAATAGACCGGCGCTCTGGACATAATCATGTACAAGATAAACTATCCAGTGGAAAGAAAAGGAAATTCCTTGCACTCAAAGCCAAAAGACATCAAGATGGAACTTTGCACTAAGGCTCCCCAGGACCCTTTCACTAATTGGCCATGGGACTTCAGGCTCTGAGGACCTCTGCCAACTCCACCTCCTCCTACCTCCAACAGTCTGACTAGTTCACCCTTCCCTGGGATTAGCCCCCTCTCAGTGGAATCTGAAGTTCTCTTGATGCCCCCTGAGGTTCCATTTGCTTCTGAGCAAACACAGACTTGGCTCTGTGGCTACACTGTGTGTCTGCTCATTCACATGCAAACTGCTCACTGTGGAGCCAGATTGCTGCACTCCTAGCCTGGCAGGGTCGCTTTTTGAATCGAAACACAGATTTGAATGAAGTTTTTGTCTTTTTCTTTCACTTCTAATTTGATATTGCTAGGGTTTTTTTTTTTTTTTACCCAGCATTACAAGTCTCAAAATTCTTTTGAATGTTATTTCTATCATGCATTATATTAATATTTCCAAGAATGGAGTAATCCACCAATTGGGAAAGGATGAACTCCATTCTTCCAAGTCATTGATAAGAAGTATGGTGGTCACAGCTCTGTAGATGTCTCTTGGGAACTGACGACAGGCTGACCTTACAGTGAGGCAGGCCTCTGGCCAAGGTTCTGCAGCACACGTTCAGTGAATAGGACCTAGATCCTAGACATGGCCACCTTCCAGCCTAAGAACTCTGAACCATTGATTTAATCATCTACCCTATCATGCAGATTTAAATTAATATTTGTATCTTTTTCTCATGATGAGTGTTCTTGTGATATTCAATAACATTCTAGAATACTTAGTAGTGTTTAATATATATTAGATAATTCAATTTAATCATTGTGTCCCAAAGCCATCTTTCTCTCCTGTTTTGAAAATAAAAACATTTATCCATTTCCAGTATGGAATCTATTTTCAATATTTCAAAGATTATGAACAATTATCTAAGATCCTAATGATTAATTCACTTACTATGCTCATATTTAGTTTAGTAAAGCCAGATTCCAATTTAGAGAGGGACTGTATGTCCTGGTGTCTCTTTGCCTACTCTCCCATAGAGACCACAAGTAGATAGATTTAGAATCTACTGCCCTCCCTCATTATCTGTTTATGGAGAAGAAGAGAGGGCTCTACTTGTTCACCCAAGACCACACAATGAGGAAGCGGAAAGGTGCCTCTCAAGGTCACCTGGAAACATCTCAAGGCATGTCCCTAACACACTGGTGATCTCAGACCCTGAAACTGATTGGCAAATTTTAAAATCATAAAATTTTAGAACTGGGAGGGAACTTAGAGATTATATAGTGCAGCTCCCTCATCCTGCAGACATAAAAGGGACTCTCACAGAGGGAAAATGGCTCCTTGAATATGACATGGTATATCCATGATGGAGACAAGTTTAACCCTCCATCGTCTGACCCCTAGTCCAGTGCTCTTTCCCATATACCAGATTATTTTTCTAAGCCATAAATGGCTTACCAGAGGAAGCCATTACCAATGGTGCAACTGATTATGGCTAAACAGTAATAAAACTATGTGACAGATTGACGCTGGAGTGTCCCCAAAGGGTTGAAGGCTTGTCCCCTAGTGCAGCAGCAGTTAGAGGTGGGGCTTTTGAAAAGCAACTGGGTCATGACGGCTCTGGTCTCACCAGTAGATTAATCCATGGAGAGCTCAATAGATTACTGGGAGGTGGTGGAAACTGCAAGTAGGCGGGGTATGGCTGGAGGGAGTAGGTCACAGGGGTGTGCCCTTGAGGGCTATCTTGTTCCTGTCACCTTAATGTCTCTCTCTCTCTCTCTCTCTCTCTCTCTCTCTCTCTCTTTCTCTTTCTCTCTCTCTCTCTCTCTCTCTCTTTCTCCTTCCCCAGCTACCATGGGATGAGCAGCTTTCCCCCACCACACCCTTCCACCATGACATCCTGATTCACCTCAGGCTGTGAGCCAAACTCAATCTTTCCTTCTCTATGTGGTTTCTCTCAGTTATTTGTCACAGTGATAAAAAGCGAACACAAACTACCAATAATTTTATTTAAGGGTGCTGCAAGTAAGGATCCAGAAACACAAATGAACATAACTCTTGTAGATTTTATTTCAAAGGGTTCTATATTCTCCTCCCTTTCATTCTCTCCACCCACCATAGTAATGACTGCAGTTCATGAAACACTTAGTGTGTGGTGACCCAGTTGCAACGTCATGACCCAGTAGCTATTTCTAAGTACTTTAATAGAATCACTTATTTGATACCCCCAATACCTTAATAAAACTAGTGCTATTTAATCATCATCTCCATTTTATTGATGTGGAAATTAAGGCATAGAAATGTTCAGTAATTATTCTAAACTTGTATAGCTGCTAACAGGATTTGTACCCAAAAGGCATGCTCCAGAATGTGTGTTCTTAACTGTTAGGCAAACCTCTCCTGCTCACATGTGGCTTCTAGAGGCACATAAACCAGCCAGGCCTCCCTAATAGGGGGAGCTTCCTCTTCCCAACAGAATGTACCTGACTCAGCTGATCTGATGAATGGTATATGCCAATGAGCACCAATGAGCTACCCTTCTAAGAGTCTATCCTTTTAACAGGAGGCTTCTTTGTATAAAATTAATTCAACAAACATTTTTTTTTCAAATACAGGCCCCATAAGGGATATATTAAAGATTTTTCTCAGGAGAGTTAACCTTGCCCTTCCTCTTGCATGACAATACCATCTGCCTGGTGTGTGACACCTAATGACACTCTGTGCTGGAGACACACAATACCTTGCCATCACTTCTTTCCTCTGTAATCCCTCTACCGAGGCAATTTCATGCCAAGACAATGCAGAACCCATCACTTGGTGGTGCCTGTATTCTAGGCACAGTACCAAGGGCCAGACATATGTTATTCTATTTAATCACCGCAGCAATTCATTTTACACACGAGGAAACATCAGCTCAGGGAAGCAATTATATGTTATTAAACATCTTGCCTAAGTTCTCCAGCTGGAAAGTAGCTAAAAAAAAAGTTGGGATTCAAAACAAGTTTGTTTGGTTCTGCAACCCTGTTTCCCACCCACCTTTCCCCTCCCCTTTCTTCCCCTTTCTTTCTTTCTCGTTCTCTCTGTCTCATATTATATATGTATGATATATATATGTTATCAGGTATATGCATGTTTAAATTTTAGGTTTATTAAACTTTATTATGAAATGAACCTCTTTATTTCTAGGAATAAGTCTTGCTTTATTACATATTTTACCCAATATTTGTAAAGTTACATCATCTTTTTTGGATTAATATTTTCATGGTATATTTTTGATAATCATCTTGTTTTCAACTTTTCTCTATGTAATTTCCATGTAGTGTTTTTTTAAAAAATCAGCTTATATTCTTCAGTTGAATTATCTAGATAACTTTATCTTACTATATTCATTTACAAATAAATATATAAGCAATATTTGGTGATGGGGTTGATTCACTCCTACTTTACTATTAGTTTTGTTTCTATTTCATCTGCACTCTGTTCCTTTATTTCTCCCCCACACATTTGCATCTCAAATAAACATTCTTTTACAATTCATTTGTGGTTATCATAGAGATTACAATATACAATCTTGAATTATTGAAGTCTAATACATGAGAACTTTTATAATTTCCCAAAGGCAAGATCTTTAGAATCTTTTATCTATTTGCAATTTACTGCATTTTGGGCAATTACTATCATGAATTTAATTCCATAAGATATTTTGTAGTTTCATAGATTTAGTATCCACTCACATTTGCCACATATCTAACTTTTATGTTGCTTTCGGTTACTTTCTTTCCTATTTCTATACTTTTTTTTATAGGAAATCATTTCTCTTCTGCAGGAATAATTCCTTTTAGTGTACATCTTCCAATAATGAATTACCTCAAATTTCAAAATAATCTGAAAATAACTTCATTTCAGATATTTTTTAAGGATATTTTTACTGAATAACGAATTCAACATTGACAGTTATTTTCTTCTGCACTTTAATACGTATTTATTTTCTGACTTCTATAACTTATGTTAAAAAGTCATTGATCAATCTTGCTTCGATTGAATATAAGACTTTTTCCCCCTCTGGTGCTTTTATTTTTCTTTTTGTCTTTATTTTCAACAGATTCATGGTGGTTTATCAGGTTTAGTATGATTTTATTTCTATGGGTCCTACTTCGGGGTATGCTGAACTTCTTGAATATGTGGGTTGATGTCTTTCATTGATTTTCAAAAAATTGTTGACATTACCTCTTTAGATATTGTTGCGCATTATTCTCTAGTTCCTCTTCTTCTAGGATACCAAGTGTGTGTGCGTGTGTGTGTGTGTGTGTGTGTGTGTGTGTCTATTTGATCTTTGCTCAGTGTATCATACGATTAACATTGTGTTATGTACTTTCCACTATTTTACACCCCATGCATTTGCCTAGATCTTTTCTATGGACCTATCTTCTGGTATACTAATCTTTTTTATTTACATTTAAACTGCATACTTAATTTTTGATGGAGATCTTCAGTTCTAACATTTATATTTTATTCTTTTAAGTACATTCCTATTCTTTCATGAAATTCTTCATTTTGATATATGTATTTTGAACACAATCACAGCTATTTTAAAATCTTTCTGGGGCTGGGGATGTATCCCTGTGGTAGAATGCTCTCCTAGCAAGCATGAGGCTCTGGGTTCAATGCCCAGGACCAGAAAAAGAAAAACATTTTTAAAAAGTAAAATAAATCTGTTGTCTAATGACTTCAATGCAATTGAATGTAAATATTTGAGTTCTCTTTATATTATCTATTTTTTTCTCTCTTGATTCTCAATCACTTGAACATATTTCCTGGTAATTTATAATTGAATAATGGAATTCTGAACAAATAATTTGAAGCAGGCTATAATCTTCCTCCAGTAAGGATTTTCTTTTGCTTCTGTCATGCAGTCGAGCTAAGGAAAGATCATCCTAATCCTATTTTGGATTGAGATCATTGAAAATGTTTTTTTTTTTCATTCTATTTTTGGTTTCCTGTTGCTCCCAAGAAGTAGCCTTTCAACAACTGAAACTGAAAGTCCTTCTTCCTCCGTGAATCTTAAACTCCAATGTTATCTCTGAAGCCTGGAGACATTGCTGAAAGTTCTCATTAGTGTTTTGTTCTCAGCCACCATTTACAAATCAACATATGGATCATGGAAAAATGAAGCGAAGTCAGCCTGGCTTCTCCACGCTTCCCTTTTCTCTGGGATCCTGACCCCTCAGATTCATGCTGCCGTGGTGGCTCTCCACTCACTTCAAAAGTATCGTACCCTTTAATAGTTATGGGAAATTCAGACATAAAGATAAAGTCTTCATGTCTTTATGACAGTGAGCACTCAAACCAGAATTTATAATTTAATATTTATTACAAATTACTTATTTTATGTCTCTTCATATATTTATCCCTCTGTCCATTTATCTATTCATCTCATTTTTTGTTGCATTTTTTAAGGCATTAAGAACATCAGTACGTTTCCCTTTAAATATTTTAGCACACATTCAATTAACTAGAGCTCAATATCATTGAATAGATGTTTTTCATTAAACACAAAATGTACCTAAAATGAATTACACATTGACTGAATATAGACTGTTTTGACAAATGTGTACACTGTATATTCCAAACCTCAATCACTCCAGGAAGTTCCCTAATATCTCTTCCCAGTCATTTCTCACTCCCCCCACCACAGAAATAACTATCTGATATTATGCTTTTTGTCCAATAGATTAGTTTCATTTGCAATAAAACTTCATAAAAATGGAATCACTTAAATATGTGATTTTGAAGCTGGACATGGTGGTGCATGCCTGTAATCCTAGTACTTGAGAGGCTAAGACAGGAGGATTATAGGTTTGAGGCCAACTTCAACAACTTAGCAAGATCCTCAGAAACTTAGTGAGACTCTGTTTCAAAATAAAAAATAAAAAGAGGTGGGGGTATAGCTCAAAGGTAGAATGCCTATTTATTTATTTATTTATTTATTTTTGCCCAGTGCCAAAAATAAATAAATACATAAATAAATAACATTTAAAAAATATATGACTTCATTTAACTCAACATAATGTTTTTAAAGTCCAATCATATTAGTGTGTGTATTCATAGTTTTTTCCTACAGTTTCAGAGATATAGTCCATAGTTGGCTGACTCCAAGGCAGATGTCATGGCTGCCTGGCATGTGGTAGAGGACAGCAACTCATCTCATGGAGGTCAGAAGTAGAGAGACAAACAGGAAGAGACCAGGGACAGATGTCTCCAGGGCCACACCCTCAGTGACTTACCTCCTTTAGCCACACCCCACCTGCCTAAATTACCACCCAGTAAATCCATTCAAATTATTAATCCTTTGGTGGATTTATCCATTGATGATTTTAGAACCCTGATTTAATTATTTCACCTCTCTGAGCATTTTTACATTGCCAGCACATGAGCTTTTCTAGGGAACATTTTATTTTCAAATCATAAGGAGAGTGCTATCCTTATCAGGTTTGGGTACTGGGATTATTCTTTTTTTTTTTTTTTTTTTG